>JASAND010021388.1:0-41812 GCA_030248195.1 Trissonchulus latispiculum | reverse complement strand
CACTCTCGCTGCCAATCGCCCACATATGGGCGATGGCCGGTTTGCGTAAAAAGTGCACATCTGCTACGCGCATTGGAAAGTGCACAGCGTCTACGCGCAGTCGCGCACCGTTTTAGAAAATGCACATCTCCTTACGCGCATTGGAAACTGCACAGCGTCTACGCGCATTGCATTAGAAAGCGCACAGCGCCTACGCGCAGCAATTCAGAAGGAGAATGCTCCATATTCCCATATATCTAACATAGGTATTATCAAGAGTACATAATACATAAGAGTATGACAGCAGTCATACTCTATGTATTATAAGCGTGACACATCCTCTGCACGCTAACGGCTGACCCCCCCCGCAAATTGGACCCTTCACTTCAAACAATTTTGGCCGCTATGAATGTGTTCTAAAGCTCGAAACAGACACAAAACTCGCGCACGTAGTGCTTGTGTTTTCGAGCTTTAGCACACAAGCATAGAGCGAGTGAGCGTACCCCCGTTTCGACTGGGTACTAATTTGCGGAGGAGGTCACTGGGGTCCAATTTGCGGGGGGGGGGGTCAGCCGTTAGCGTGCAGAGGATGTGCAAGCTGATAATACATAGAGTATGCCAGCTGTCATACTCTTATGTATGTATTATGTACTCTTGTGGTATTATATATACAATTTAATATTGTACAAATATTTAATCCATTCGTCGAGATGCGTGCGCCATGTACATATAGAAAACTGCACATACCAGTATTTCACAAAAAGCTTCATTACAAAAATCTCGTGTTTTTAATTTAGAGTGTTTTCCCGTTTTAGCTAACTAAAATCCAACTGATTTCAGATTTGAGCCACTACGTAAAACTGAAAACCTATTAAAATCCAAAATTGGGGAGTTTTCTTCTTAGATCAACACATAGAATTTTCGAAATATTGTCTGAAGAGATAAACAGTGCAGATCCGAATGTCCGAATAAGTTAATCTGAGTAATAAGGAAATAGCGTATGGATGAATTAAATTCTAAAAATAAATTGTATTCAAAATATAACAAGTTGGCCCCAAAAGGGGCAGTATTCCTGCTTAGACCTGTTAATTATTCAATCACGAATATTGTACTGAGCTAGATAAAAGCTCGGTTATAGGCGTTTAGAAGCGTCAGGTTTACATTAAATTCTACTTGACATTTCTTTAGTTGCTTTGATTACTATTATCTTTTAAAATATCCTACTAAATCTTCGTAATTTCCTATGAGGCCAGATGTCATTTCCTTTAGCAAACAATCCAGTATTGCACAATGCAATAAGCAACAGCATTGGAATCAGCAGTACACTTTTAAAAAGTACATATTCGATCCCAAATAAACAGGAAAAAGTCGATACCAAGACAAAATTTCGTGACTTGTCATTCCGCTACTCAACTATTTCTCGCTGATCTAAGGATCAGGAAGATCAGGCCTATGCTTGCCCATGCCATGACTGGACTGGACTTGTGATGCCCAGCGCAAGCCAGTACCTTCTTACTAGTGTTGTTTTGATAAATCAAAAATCAAAAATCAAAACTTGAATCAAAACCCATTTTGAGCTTTGATTTTATCAAAAATCAAATCAAAAATCAAAACTCAGACTGTAAAAAATCAAAAATCAAATCAAAAATCAAAACGCGAAGGCAAATTTATCAAAAATCAAAAATCAAAACCTAAAAAATCAAAACCCAGTTTTGATTCAAGGCTATAATCAAAACTAGGTTTTGATTCAAGAATGAATCAAAACCCAGTTTTGATTCAGCGTTGTATCAAAACTTAGTTTTGATTCAGCGCTGAATCAAAACCTAGTTTTGATTCAGCGATGTCTAATGTACTTAAATATAATATACTTAAACAGACTTCTCCAGTCCCGCTACATATTTATGGATTTATGCCCCTGTGTGTGTTTGTGTGTGCGCAAGTCTGTCCTGAGTTGTAATTTTCTCATTTGGTTGACGGTCTTGTCTCCGAGTTGACGGGACGTTTTCGTTTCGCAACAGATCCTTCATTCCACGATTTCGACGGGATTTATGCGTTGGCCTGCATTCTCGATCCAAGCTACTGCTGGTTCGTCAATGTTGAAAACAATGATGAAACCGGGTCACCAGGTCACCTCACCGAGTCACCGGGTCAGTTCTGGTCACTATATGGACCGAGTCACCGGGTCAGGAAGGAGCTCTGACCCGGTCTTGACCCGGTATTTTTAGTTGGGGGAAATTTTTTGCTGTGAAAGCATATTTTTGGAATTTTTATCAGCTTTTATAACCTGAAAACTTCAGTAATTACTCAAAACTTCAGGAATAATTATATACTTAACTTAATCGTCTAGTCTTTAAGATGCTTGTCGCTGTAGTGTCCTCAAAATGTTTGTAATGACCTGTAAAGCTTAAATCTAGTTTGAAACGATGATTGCGTTGGATCTTAACTAGAAACAAGAAAATTAGGTATGGGCCCTGAGAGTCCGAAATCTTTATCTTAAAATCTAAAATTTTCTATGCTCCATCTGCTGCAGTTTTCTTCACCGCTGCTCTTTCTTTCTTTCTTTCTTTCTGAGGGAGTCAGACTTTGTAGATCTCAAATCTGAGTAATTAAGAAAATCTCAGCAAAATAAGGTTCACAGACTCTGCATTTTGATTTTCATTTTTTCGAAATATTATGACTTTAGTATCCTTAGGGACTAGTGGATTTTATTTTGACTTTTATTTGTAGTAATGTATTTTCTTAATCCTAGCAAGAATAATTCTACATAAGGAAAGTGCGCTGAGTGTAACCCTCTGCCATACAACTAAATAAAATATTTTTACTACAATAAAACACAAAGGTGCTTATGTTAAAGCTCTATAATTAGAATTAAATGATGTGCTGACTTCGGCAAAGTTTTTTGTTCCAAACTGATTCAACAAGTTATGGAGTTGACTGCAGATCGAGTGCGAAATCCAAATCGTGCGAATCAGTTTTGACTTTTTCCGGTTTACTTACAATATTTATATACTTTCCAACGTTACTATAAGGAAAGCAAAAATTTTGACCAGCTTCCTATTTTAGACTCCAAAACTGTCCAAAAAAATCAAAGAATACTCTCCGCACCCTCAATATAAGCATTTTTAATCTTTCCAAGCTTAAACCTGAATTTTCAAAAATACCGGGTCACCTGGTAAATAGTGACCCGGTTTCATCTCTGGTTGAAAAGTTCGCCAGGCCAACCAAGAGTTGAATAGGATTTTCGCTCAAACACGTTTACTTTTTGTTACAGTACACGGTATCTTTCCTAAGCTGCCTCAGTATAGTTGGGGAGCATACACGCCTCAGCATAATTTTTTAGGGACAGTAACAACCTTTTCGCAGAGTTAAATCCGGGACCGGGTACCCGCGGCGCGGGCCGAGCCGGGTCTCAATCTTGAAACCGCGGGTCTGGGTCCGGGTCCTGAGTAGTGTTGTGCATTGGCCGGTGCGGCCAATGGCTGGCCAATGGCCGGCCATTGGCCGGCCAAGCCATTGGCCGTTGGCCGAGAAAATCTCGGCCAGTTGGCTTGGCCGGCCATTGGCCGTTGGCCGGCCACCGGCCAATGGCCAACGGCCAATTGGCTGGCCGTTGGCCGATGGCCGGCCAATGGCCGTTGGCCGGCCAACGGCCAACTGGCTGGCCGTTGGCCGTTGGCTGGCCAATGGCCGAGTGCTGGCCAAGCTCAAATTTACTGATCTTGTGCGTTAACTGTGTTGAAAAATTTAATTTTGCTGCATAATATCGTAAACATGTTGCTGTATAAACGTTACGTTAGATACAGTACTACAGATTTTCACTTAGATGTTGACAATTTTTATTGTCATTAGCGTTATTTTACAATTAAATTTGCTAATTGCATGCAAATTTTAAGTGTGCTAACAACGTAGTTTTTAAATTTGTCTGGCGGTGAACGTCTCATCACTTTATTGTCCTCCAGCAAAATTAAAACAGAGTTATCGCAGGTTGGAGCTAAAAGTTTGGAAAAACTATTTTACAAAATATTGTAAATTGTAATTTGTACTATTGAAATAAAGTTTAATTAAGTTGACGCCTGATTAAGCACGGTAGACGAATAAAAATATTAAATTCCAGCTCGGCAACGTTGAAAAATAGCTAAAGAACGGCCAATAGCTTACGGCCAAGAAACAGCCAACGGCCAACGAGACGAGCGGCCAACGGCCAACCAGTTGGCCTTTGGCCATTGGCCGTTGGCCGGCCAACGGCCATTGGCCGGCCATCGGCCAACGGCCAACGGCCAGCCAATTGGCCGTTGGCCATTGGCCGTTGGCCGGCCAACGGCCAATGGCCGGCCATCGGCCAACGGCCAATTGGCCGGCCAACTTCAAACTCCGGCCAAGCCAAGCCAAGCCAACCATGGAAATTTTCGGCCAATCCCAACACTAACGTACTCACATTGAAAATGATTACCTGACCTATGCTTTAGCTCGACTACAAGAAAAGCAACTTCAGCAAGCAAGCTTTTTTTGGAACGCTCAGAAACTTTTAAAAGTAATTTACTGCAAGAAGGATATTTTGAATTTTTCTGGATTTCACAGTCTGTCTTTAGACCTCAGGACCCGGACCCAGACCCGCGGTTTCAAGATTGAGACCCGGCTCGGCCCGCGCCGCGGGTACCCGGTCCCGGATTTAACTCTGCGAAAAGGTTGTTACTGTCCCTAAAAAATTATGCTGAGGCGTGTATGCTCCCCAACTATACTGAGGCAGCTTAGGAAAGATACCGTGTACTGTAACAAAAAGTAAACGTGTTTGAGCGAAAATCCTATTCAACTCTTGGTTGGCCTGGCGAACTTTTCAACCAGAGATGAAACCGGGTCACTATTTACTAGTGATGTTTCAGTCACTGAAACTGAAACTGAAACTAGGTTTCAGTCTCTACATGTTTCAGTTTCAGTCACTGAAACTGAAACTGAAACTGAAAGTATTTGGGAAAGTGGACTGAAACTGAAACTGAAACGTACTCAGTACGTATATATTTGGTTTGCGCAATTGAAACAAAAATCCAAATTCCGAGCCGAGCCAGAAGCGAAGAAACGGTTCGGTCCAACCCGAGCCCAGCCCGAGAAATTTCTTATCGGCACAACCCTACCCATAGTATATTGTGTGCAAAAATGAGCGAAATCCGTGACTAAATTTTGGCCCAAAGCGACCCCCTTAAATCCGGTTCCGGGTCTGAATAAACGGGTGCGGGTCCGGGCCGGGTGTGAAAATTTGGATCCGGATTCAAATTTGCCTTACTAAGAGAGACTCTCGTCCTACTAAGAAAGCAATATGAAAGAGCAGTTGTGGAGGTGCCATAAGTGTCTGGCAAACATCGGAGACAGGCAAAAATTGACCCAAAAATGTCCCCCTCCTTAAGCTCCGAAAACTATACCTAAAAAATTGTCAAAAAATCAAAAATCAAAACTTTTTGAGTTTTGATTTATCAAAAATCAAATTAAAACTTCGAGAGTTTTGATAAAAAATCAAAAATCAAATCAAAACTCCGGTACATTTTGATAAAAAATCAAAAATCAAATCAAAACTCCGGTTTTGATAAAAAATCAAAAATCAAATCAAAACTAAAATGAAAAATCAAAACAACACTACTTCTTACCTACTGCACCTATGTGTAGCTCCGAAGCTACACTAGTGCTCAAAAATCCGAGATGAAAGCAAAAAAATCACCTAAGCTAGCCCTGCGTTGAAGATAGGGCGTCTAAGTAGAGAAATGACTCACTATACAGAAAACATATTAGTTTTCATTTTATACACCTGCTCCAGCAGGAATAAAAAGGAAGTTTCGGTTTCAGTTGGAAATATATCAGGTACCGTACGTAATAGAGAATTGAATTAAATTGAATTTTACTGCTTTGCCCAGTCATTTAGTGATTGCCTATAATGTCAAGGCGTGTAGAAAACTGCTCAAATGTGTGAAATGTTTAAAAGCCTCATGGTTTTGATTCAGAATATTTTTCACACCACGTTTAAGGTGACATGCTGGCTTACTTTTTAAATGAACACAATGAATTTTAATTTTTTATGAATTAATGCACATGAAGGTTTAATCATCTTGATTTGGAAAAATCTGAAGTCTTTGATTTAGAATTTTTCGTTAACTTAGTTTAAACTTCACTATAAAATAAAAACTGTTCAGCAAAATTGGGGAAGTTTTCTCATTGGTCCAATAAATACAATGTTTTCGAACACATTTCTGATTAAAGGATAAACAAATTTTAGAATTCTAAGAATTTTAAATCTTAAATCTGTCACGAAGGGAAATAGATATTACTGTCCCGTTGATTGGAGTCAACTGGATAAAAATTCTATAAATGTCTGTAATCAACATTTCTTATTCATTAGGCGGTATACTTGTAATGGGTTGACCCATCTAAATTCCTATGTTTAGCATATAAATTGCATTGCGCGGAGGATTCCCGTCCTATCTTTAACACATGTCCTAGTAAGCAGGTTTTTTTCGCCCAACAATTTTTCGATGATTTTGCAATTTTTAGAGCATCGTTGCAGTCGATTTACTTCAATTTCTTCGCTCTGTAAACTGTTTTGCAAATGATCGCTGTCTGCCTTTTCTCATATTACCGAAAATCGGGCGTTATTTTCCTGTCACTTGATTGGCAGACGTTAAACAAATCAATAAATAGCTAATACTACAATTACAAATTTAAGTGAGAAAAGATTGATTTTGCGCTTACACTGTATTGGTTTCATTAGTGTTTGCTTTGCTTTAGAATTTAGATAAAATAAATTGTTAAAAATAAACATATATAGATAAATCATAATTTCCAGTCTCGCTGTTTCGTCGATAAATTTGTTCAAGTCAGAGTAGTGTAGTGGTTAGAGTGTTCGCTTGGCGCTGGTCCGGACACAGATCGAATCCTTCTTCCGGTAGTATTTTAGTTTCACAATTGATAATGGCAATAAAATACTGCCATTCTTTTGTCTCAGAAACCGCAAATGTTGGGGAGTTGAAACTAGTCAAATGCTAACGTCACAGTACAGTAGAACAATGTTCTATGAAAACAAACAAAACATTGAGATTGAACACATATATTTCAAACACCACGGGGGTATTTTTCCCCTTTTAGGGGGTAACTTCAAGGCAGGTACATCTTGCCCTTTACCGATTTAGACGCTGGGGCTGGCGCTGGCTCATATTAGACGTTTTTTAAATCTTGGCCTTGACATAATGTTGACCATCATACCGATAGGGAGGGGAAGTAAACAGATTATGAAAAGATTCTGAGCAATTCCAGCTTCTGTACTTCTTAAATTCCTAATTTTCCAAAATCGTTCATCCACGTGGGCTAAGTATGTAATGTAAGCGAAGCCCCTAAATTGACCAGTTAAATTCCTCCTAATTTCTAAATAAAAACACCTAAATTTGCAATTTTTTACTCAAGAAGGCACATTTGTTTAAAGCAACAGTCATAATTTTCAGTTTCTGATGGCACAAAGTGAGGTAAACAAATTCAACAGTCAAAAATTGCTAACTGATGAAATATGTTTCCAATGTAATTGCAATTGCAATCAGGCGCGTAGGCAGGGGGGGAATGGGGAATCCCCCCCCGAAATTGTGTTGCCCCCCAGGAATTTTTTCCTGCCATGTGTATAAAACGCCCATTTTTCAAAAAATTTTCGCGCCTTCGGCGCGTATTGACTGAAATTTACCATCATAATATGGGTTTGGAACGCCAAAGATGAGTGCTAAATATCCTATTGGATGTGGTTCGCCCACTTTATGCATCATTTGCGTGCATAAAAACGTATTGAGCCTCATTTCGCTTCTTTAATTCAAAGAATGCTTTGAAACAATTCCTCAGACGATAAATTTGAAAAATTCTTCAACCTCAGGGGGGCTCCGCCCTCCGGACCCCCCACCAAATTTTGGCATTCCACCCCCCGAAAATTTTTCTGGCGACGCTAGTGATTGCAATTGTAATTTCAATCTTGTAATTGCAATATATATGTTTCTAATACCGTAAAACCATTGGAAATTTTGGTAAATAATCTACTCATGTACCAGTACCTGTGATTTTTCGTCGAAACTTTTTGCGAACTTTAACGCAGTCCTCCAATGTTTCTTGCGGAATTGCGAAATTCATAGTTTTTAGTTTTTCAAAGATAACTAACGAATTTTACTAACTAGGATGTAGCTAAACCCATTTTTAGCATTTAACGAATAGTATACATGTATATACATATACCAAGTTACAACTATTCTTCTAAAGTCGAAGCATGTGTACGTTTGTTTTTCACAAGACCAAAATTTAAAAGTTGAGGCGCGGGGGGTTTGGGGGCGGAGCATCATAAGAATCACAACTTTTTTTGCGCCGCAGCTGCGCCACAGCGCCGCAGTGGCGCCGCAAAGTCGGCTCATAGCGAAAAGTGACCATTTTTGTGGTCGTCGCTCAGGTCGAACGTTACGAGCTGGAGCTGATTTCTTTTTATATTCAGAAATTACATATATATATTGAACTAACTAACGGTCCAGGTTGCGTTTCTCTATCACTTCCCTAGCGACCACAGTGGCCCGTCAAAGATAGCGAAAATTAGAAAAATGAAAAATCGAAGTTTCTCGCTATCTCTATTCAACTTTGAAAGCTCAAATCTTCCATACAATGGTTTTCTGGCACGGAGAATCGATTCCCGCAGTCAGTTTTACCGTCAGACCCACCCATCTTGCTGGGCTGGTTCCACTTTGCCGTCGGGAGGGTCAAGTCGGAAACCGCTTCCTGGAGGTCCATAGTAGGCTCTACCTGGCCTCTCAAAACTTTGTCTATAGGGGTTTTCTGGTGTGCCCAGCTCATTCCCGGTATCCGTTTTGCCGTCCGACGTGTCTATATTGCTGGGCTGGTTCTACTTTGCCGTTTGAAGGGTCAGCCGGGTGGGAGGGTGAAATGGTCGAAAATAAAGTTTCTCAAAAGCCGTCAAATTTGGTATCAAATGAAAGCGCTGAGCAACTTTTGTCATAGAACTGCGTACCCAAAGTGGCTGTAGAGTGCTGTGGTGGGGTGGGGTGGGGACTTAGGCGATTTAGGGTCAAAAATAAAATTTTTCAAAAGTGGTAAAATTTGGTATCAAATGAAAGCCCTAAGTGAGCTGAGCAACTTTTGTCATAGAACTGCGTACCCAAGGTGGCTGTAGAGTGCTGTGGTGGAGTGGGGTGGGAACTTAGGCGATTTTGGGTGAAAAATAAAATTATTCAAAAGTGGTCAAACTTGGTATCAAATGAAAGCCCTAAGTGAGCTGAGCAACTTTTGTCATACAACTGCGTATCCAAAGTGGCTGTAGAGTGCTGTGGTGAGGTGGAGTGGGGGACTTAGGTGATTTTGGGTCAAAAATAAAATTTTTCAGAAGTGGTCAAATTTGGTATCAAATGAAAGCCCTAAGTGAACTGAGCAACTTTTGACATGGAACCATCCACCAATAGTTGTTGTGCCAAATAACGTCACGTGCCTATGAAAATTTTGTCTTTACGTACTTCTTCAACCGGAATTTAAAAGATATATATAAGTATTTATATTTATTTATTATTTATTTAAAGGATATTTAAAGGATATATATATATATATATATATATACGACACAGCCAGCACACACATATCCTGTTTTGTGCGGAGCATTTTTGTTACTTGTATTAAAAAGCGGGGGTCTGAGAGTATGTAGCAGCCCCCAACAACAGCTAGAGGTTTCTGGAAAATTCAAACTTGAAAATCTATTTTTCCGAGCGATTTTAGCAATGGTCAGCGAGTGTCATCATGGACTGTCGTGTTTTTGCTGTTATGGACTCAATAACGGCAGAAACTCGATAATTTTGTATGAGTACATAGTTAAGATCTCACTCTACAACATGCACTAAAAAAGATTTACGTAGGTCTTGCCTCGCTTCTTTTAGGTAGGTTCCCAAATTTTGTTTACCCCCGAGGGTCAAATAGCCCCGGTCCACCGTATAGAATATATATAGTCAAGTGGGAAAACCCCCATTTTAATATGCGGGAAAAAACCCACCTCCAGTGTGGGCTTACCAGTATGAGCTATATAGGATTTTAATAGCCTATCTTGAAGAGCGTCAAAAATGACCCTAGAGGCTGTATTATTGTTGCTGTAGGGTTGTAAATTGCAAAAAAGCAAAATGTTCAAAAACATTTTTACACTTATTAACAGTAGCAAAATTTCGGACTTTTTAACAGGTTTTTTTACACTTTTTAACACAAGATTTTTACATATTTTTAACATTTTTAACATTGCTTTTTGGGATTTTTTACACTTTTTCACAAATTTTTTACACTTTTTTACACTTTTTCACAAACCATTGATTGTGAAAAATACGTAGTGTTTCAAGTATATATAGTATATACATTGCAGACAGGTTTTGTTTCAGTACTTGAAAATCACCCTAAAAGTTTTATTTTATTTCAACAAGTAGAAAATGACAGTAATAGACGGTGGTTGGACAATGTTGAGGATTTTTTTGGAAATTCATTTTGTTTGAACTTATCCAAGGAAACATGTATACCTACCTTTTGCATCCCAACCCAAGTTTATACTTTCTATAAAACACTAAAGGCACATTTTCTAGCAATAATGTCAAAGTTGCCGACTGTAAGTTAGTAGCAATTGAATCTCGTGCCAGATAACCTACTGAGAGGATTGTTTTCTTTCATTGAAAATTTAGAAATCCTGCAAGATGGGTTCTTTAAGTGAACATCTCAGTCAATAAAACTTAACAAATGCCCAATTAATCCTAATAAAATGGAACAGCATTTCAGAATGAAACATTCTACAGCTAAAATAATTTCTGAAATCTAAAACACCAGACAATGCTCTGATAGATTTTTATAAACCAAAAATTCTCGTTATATATTTGAAAATTTTTGAAACTTGAGAAAGAAATTTTTGAAAATGCTGTAATAATATAATTTGAAAATGCTCTTGATTTTCCGATCTCACTAATAAGAAAAAGTATATATTTGGAAATTGCAATAGGAATACCAATGCAAATGATATAAATGGCACTTTCTATATTTTTCTTTTGCTATACTTTATAAATGCAAAAAGAAAACATGAATGAATAGTTTCTGGAGAATTGGGAGCAATTAACAAAATTTTTGGTCAATTATCAAAATAAATAAAATGTGTTAGTGGCTGTGGCATGCAATAAATACTTAAACTCATCCTTTCTGACAGTTGAACAGCGCCAATCATCTGTGGCTGCCAATCATCACTGTGGTACATTTGGCATGGAAACATTTATTACACATTTTTTACACTTTTTAACACTTTCTTACACTGTTAAAAAACAGGTGTAAAAAATTAATTACTTTTTCACATGTAAATTAACAACCCTTGCTCCCACTGCTTCCCTGCAAATTTTTTGGGACTTTGAAATTTTGGAAAATTTTGGTCCGTCCAAGTGCCGAAATTTGGCATTTCCGGAAAATGTCGCAAGAAGGAAAGTTGCTCAGCTCGACGAGCTCTTTCATTTGAGTACCATATCGACTATCGACTACTTTTGAAGAAATTTTTCAAAATCCGAAATTTGCCGGGGCGAATGAATATCTCGAATTCCGTAAATTTTCCGGAAATTTCGATTTCAGTTTCGAAATCAGCGCTATCGAATTACCATATGACCAACTTTTAAGCAAAATCGGAGACAAAAAATTTTTACGTTTCCCTTTGTCCCCCCTTACCATTTTAAAAAATTCCGGGAGCCCCCATTCCCGGAATCCGGGAAATACCGGACTGTCCGCGCTTCAGTCAACACTACACCCCACCCCAAACCTCCACTGATAATTTCAGCCCAATCGGTCCACCCAATCAAAAGTTAGAGGGGGGCAGGGGGTGGTAACGAGATTAAATAAAAACGGACATACCCAGATGAAAGGGTTGCCTTTTTTGTGTAAAAAGCGGCAACCCAAAAAGTGGGTTTTTTCCCGCTTGACTATACGTATACTATCATACAATTCAAAAGTTTTGATTCAAAACAATACCACAAGAAAAGCCCCGGTCGCTGATTGGCATTGGCAAAAAGGCACATGTAAATGTAAAATGTCTGTGAAATTAAGTAAAGACTCAAGGCACATTACATAATACAAAGCAAACGCAAAGCGCAACTTAAATACAAAGTTAAATGTACAACTTCTTAAACGATCACGTTGTTGTTCCCGCTAAAGAACAAGCTTAAGGGGGGGGGCTACTAAAGGTTTGCCCCGACTTTGTCCGATTGACCTACTTTTTGGCGAAGATATAGAGCATGGGTGTGGTCAAAAAATATATGTAGGGTACTGAGATCTTATCTGCCTTCCAGCCATGTGCAGCCGTCGGGTTTATGTGCCCGACCCCCCGTTTTTCACATCTACCAACATAATTAATTAAAAATCTCTGCTGGATTCAAGGCCACAGCTTCAAAGTTGCCATTTGCAAATATGATTTGGCACATGTGCCCCTATCTGCCAAAAAATACTAGACGTCTGTATCTTATCTGCATCTCTGGGAATTACTCTTCAAAGTTGAAGTTTCGGCCAAAATTTAAAAATTTTTGGCTAACGAAAAGAAAATTTTATTACTGGTGCGAGCTATAAGGCTGTAATTTGGCACAAACGGAGGCCCGCCTATAGGAGTGCTCATTTGTGCCAAATGGCAAGAAATTCTGCCGCGTGAAAAAATTTTTATGTCAACTTTAATCTTCAAAAATTGCCAAAATCGCCTTTTTTGGGCAATGGCACCCCAGAAATCGAAAAAATCAACTTTTTTAAAATTAAAATTTTTTGAGATATTTGAACTCAGCGTGGTCAAAAACACACCCACAAACGATTTCAGCTCGATTAGTGAAGGTTTGCGACTTATATGGCTGCAAAAAGCCTCTACACAGGATCCGACCGACTGAAAATGGCGATTTTGGCGATTTTTGAAAATTAAAGTTGACAAAAATTTTTCCACGCGGCAGAATTTCTTGCCATTTGACACAAATGAGTACTCCTATAGGGCCTCCTTTTGTGCAAAATTACAGCCTTATAGCTCGCACCAGTAATAAAATTTTCCTTTCGTTAGCCAAAAATTTTTAAATTTTGGCCGAAACTTCAACTTTGAAGAGTAATTCCCAGAGATGCAGATAAGATACAGACGTCTAGTATTTTTCTGCATATAGGGGCACTTGTACCAAATCATATTGGCAAATGGCAACTTTGAAGGTGTGATCTTGCATCCAGCAGAGATTTTTAATTAATTATGTTGGTAATTGTGAAAAACGGGGGGTCGGGCACATAAACCCGACGGCTGCACATGGCTGGAAGCATGGGCGTATCCAGGGGAGGGGTTTTGGGGGTTGAAACCCTCTCCTTTTGGGTTGAATTTTATCAATATTCCATTACAAAACGTGCAAATTTTTGTCAAAACCCCCTCCTTTTCAATAAATTTTAGTCAAAACCCTCTCCTTTTCCAAATCCTGGATACGCCCCTGGCTGGAAGGCAAATAATTTCTCAGTACCCGATATTTTTTGACCACACCCATGCTCTACATCTTCGCCAAAAAGTAGGCCAATCGGACAAAGTCGGGGCAAGTCGATTTTAGTAGCCCCCCCCTTAAGGAATGAGCTCAGGGCACCACAAAACCCATTGTACACTAACTTCCAAGAGAATTAAAATCACCATTTTCTGAAAAAGACTGAGTTTGGCCTTGTGGGCCTAACGCGCTCCCCCTAATAGACACAACAATACATAATAATTATTACATAACAATTCAATCAATTTAAATGAAGGCTTTCAATATCCGCCAAATCGACGGTAGTGGTCCTGGAACCATCCAGAGTTAAATGATGATAAGCCGTCGTAACGGAAGGTTCATACTTGGTAAAGTTGTGCAAGAGATTAGCTGCGAAGAACCGGGGACAGAGTTGAATGAAAGGTGGATCTTTGATAAATTCCATTTTTAGTAGATTTTCCAACGGCGGTGCGATTCGGAGAAAGGTACCATCACGACAGTAAAACAAGTATTCGAGAGAAAATGCCTTTGCTGATGGCTCCTGATTACTCTTATTCGCTTCTTCCGCCTGCAGTCGGCGAAGACGATAGCCGATAAAATAAACAGCAAAACAGGGACGATCAGTGGCCAGACTGCTATCCATTGTCACTTCAAGATGCCGAAGGGAGGGAAGACAATTAGCCAGAACTTTGGCGCCCCGCCATTTTCCCGAAACAGAAAGGCGATGCCTAATGTCCAGAATCAGAGAGGTCAAACAATCTGCCCCATATTGGACAACAAACTGGGGTATACAAGAAATCAGCCTGAGATTAATGCTATTTCCATAGGGAATTTCAAGACGACGCAAGCTGGGACTGTCCATCCACAGATTCTCCAGCAACCAGCAAGGATTACTGCAAAAGCTGTCATAATAGTCAGAGCTCACAGCGGAAACATTAGTCTTAATAAATTTATGCGTATTTCTGCAGACAACGAGTTTCTTTAGAGCATCTCCAGACGACAAGCTCAGATTAAGCCCCAGTAAATAGTCCTCACGAATACAGCTCACTTCAAACGTTTCCAACCATTCCAATCTCAGTCGTGCCGGAATTTGGGTATTCTGTGCGTCAGGCTCCAAATCGTAAATGTCCAGATGAAACCGTTTGAGATAAGGGAACGTTTTGGACAACAGGCTGGCAAAAAATAAATCAGGAGAAGCTTTCAAATCCAGCAATAACTGCAAATCTTCGATGGGAGAAACCAGTTCATTGTGTCGGATCAGGGTTTGATCACTGACGCCGCCATCCCAATCCAAACAACCCAGGGAAAGCTTTTGCAAGGAAGGAATCGAAGCTAAACTGAGCAGTGTATCGACACCCAGTCTGTGCTGATCCACATTCCTCAGGACAAGAAACAACTGCGACAGACAGGGATTTCGATTGGCAATGAAATGGATCGTTCCGGCCAAATTCTGCAAGTCATGATCTGTTTCCAGGTGCAGAATTCGCAAGGCGCCCCCACAAGCCAGATGAGCCCATGCTTCAACCAGAGGGCTCAAATTCTGGATCTCTAAGCACTGCAACCGTGGACAGATGGCTGGCTGTATGTTTTCCGGTAGGAAATCAACGTCAATATGATCAATAGATCGAATAGATAACTGTTCTAGGAAATCCAATTTCCGCGCACTAATTAGGTCAGCAAATTTTAGATAACAGTCATCTCCCAAATAAAGGGAGTGGATACAATCTGGCAGGGAACGCGAAAAATGAAACGATACATCGGAAACCAGCCAAGACAAAGTCACATCCGCCAGACCTAACGACGACAAATCGGACCAAGATGCACAAAAATTGTCCCAACTAACCTCACCCTTCCCACTCAAAGTCAGTGACTGCAAGTCAGGGGAGCAGCGTCCAAAGGTGGCAAATAAAGTTGACATAAAACCGACTGAAAACTCAATAGTACCATTATTCCCTGGAATTTTCAGGCACAGATTGACTAAGCCTTTGGGAAACGAAGACAGAATTTTTCGACAAAATTCATCAGTCGCTATTCTCATGCCAGCACGATCGTAAGTGTCGAAGTCGTCGTCATGGAATTGCAATAAGGCTTTCGGCGTCGTTGGCAATGTAACGGTGAGATTACGCAAATTAGGCAACCAATTACTGATTAAGCTCATGGAATCCGAACTGACTGGAGAAGAGATATCAAGTTCTGATAGATTACATAATCTGGAGGACTGGGCCCAATTGATGAGTTTATCAATTTTGATGGTACCAGAGTAAGAGTTTTCCAATCCGATCGTCAATTTTTCAACCTCAGAATACGATTTAAGAATTACTTCTCTCAAATCTCTACAAAGAGATCCTTCAAGAGAAACTCGATCTTGCACAGGAACATAGGAAAAAACCTTCAGAAGAATTTCTGTCGGAAACAGTTGCAGCGCTTCCATTATGGATTCAAACAACTAAAATTATAACACAAGAAATAATCCTTTGAAGCATGAAAAAGTAATGGTGACGGTGAGGTTGCAAAATCAAGAGAGGCCTAGTCTGTAAAATGCTTTATGGGGCTAGGTTGAGGTTCAAAAATAGAAGAGGACTACAGTCCCGGCCCGGCTGAAAGTTACCCACCCTTTTGCTTGCGAGCAATTCGCGAGCAACTCGCGAAAATTCGTAAGACTTTATGCAATGCTCGCAACGTTTTTCTATCTGAACTTATATATACTTTTTCAGTCAGCTACTTTACGTATTTTAAAATTTTTAAATTTTGGTAGTCTCATCAAAGCTGCTGCTTACGATTATTGCTCAAAGAAACACAAAAACTTGCGTTTGAAACTTGCGAGCATTTTTTGTTAGTGTTCGCGAGTTTTCAAGGATCCAAAAGTCCCTTTTTCGAGTTTGGGTTATCTGCCGCTTAAGGTGGTGGTATCCTTTTGTGCAGTGCTTTTGTGGTTATTTTTTTGAAACGCTATAACTTTCGCAATTTTGGGGTTGCAAAGAGCTTTATACGTCGTTTTAAAGCTTATTATCTGTACATTCACATGAGCTTACAGAACTGGCAAAATTAGCAAAAAATAGCAGAAATTTTCTTACAAGCTAATCTAACAGGATGAATATAGACCAAAAGTTTTTGAACATCGATTTCTCAAAACTGAAGAATCGGCCAAAAGTTCTTTTTGTGCCACGATATGAAGGACATATGGGCCGAGGGAGGTTTTTTGGATTTGGCTCAGCAGGTGCTAACGGTCGAGAAAATCGGCCAAATGCACAGTAACACGAAATTTCGCAACTTCACATTGAGTTTTCTTGCTACTCAATATGTTTTAGCCCAAACCAAGAAAAACGTCCCTCCGCAGAAGTGCGAATTTCGATTCTGCCGAAAATCTCCGGAATCCGTCGTGTATATAGTTTTTGAGAAATCGATGTTCGAAATCGAAACAAAATAATCGCAGTTTTGCCAAAATGGTTTTTCGGCAAAATCTCTAGCTGAAAACAATAAAGTCCGGCTAATAGGCATTCATAAAAATGTGCATTTGGACGATGTATCGATTGAGTATAACTAAGCCAATTTTGTCCTTAACATGTGGCAGTAATTTTGAAAAAACTGATTTCCTCGAAAATCGCCATTTTTTGACCCTAAAAAGTTTTTTGCCTATACTGACTGGAGATAGCTCAAATGTTGTAAGAGCAAAAATGTTCATATTCGAGTCCTCTTTCCAGCCATACCAACAAATCCCGTGTCTTGTCTACCTACTAGCTTAAGGCCCAAAACCAAAACTTTCTTTTCTTTTGGCCTAAGAATACGGGGCTGATCTTAAAATGTTAAAGAACACGGAAATAGGTTATTTCGTAAGTTTTAGCCCTTTGCGGAGGATTAAGGCCGTAGGAGTCAAAAATACCAAACCAGCACCTTAAATAAAGCTAGTTCTAATTACAGCTAATTGTAAGCTAGCTAAACTCCAATCGTATGGTCGTTTCACAAAAAACTTAAACTACTTAAGGGGGGACTAAAATGGGGGTGCCCAAAGTTTGTTGGATTTCAATTCTTTTTGCAAGCATATAGTACATGTGTGTGGTCAAAATCAGAGATGAAACCGGGTCACCGGGTCAGTTCGGGTCACTATATGGACCGGGTCACCGGGTCAGGAGCTCTGACCCGGTCTTGACCCGGTATTTTTGATTGGAGGAATTTTTTAGCTGTTATAGGATATTTTTCAAAGTTTTACCCATTTTTGCCAACTGAAAACTTCCACAATTACTCAAAAACTAGCAATAAAAATATTCTTAACTTAATCATGTATATATATTTTTGAAAAATTTCATTTTTGACCCAAAAATCGCCTAAGTCCCCACCCCACCCCACCACCACAGCACCCTACAGCCACTTTAGGTACGCACTACGTACGCAAAGCCTCAAAGTGAGGCATCACAGTGGGAAGCCTATCCTGCTGGAGTTGACCTATGGTTCCCATGGGTCGACTGTCCCGACCCCAAAGTAACCCAAAGTAAAATAGGTACGCACTTCTATGACAAAAGTTGCTCAGTCAGATGCGGGCTTTCATTTGGTACCAAATTTGACCACTTTTGAAAATTTTTATTTTTGACCCAAAATCGCCAAAGTCCCCACCCCACCCCACCACCAGCACTCTACAGCCACTTTGAGCATGCAATTCTATGACAAAAGTTGCTCAGCTCACTTAGGGCTTTCATTTGGTACCAAATTTGACCACTTTTGAAAAAATTCATTTTAACCGAAAATCGCCTGAGACCCCACCCCACCAAGCCACAGCACTCTCTACAGCCACTTTGAGCATGCAATTCTATGACAAAAGTTGCTCAGCTCACTTAGTGCTTTCATTTGGTACCAAATTTGACCACCTTTGAAAAATTTCATTTTTGACCCAAAAACCCCTTAAGTCCCCACCCCCTGGCTTATCCCTTGGGGGGGGGGGGGGTGGGAGGGGCCGCCCCCCATTCGGCGACTTCCCCCCCATTCGAGGAGCCCCCCCATGAAAAGCCCCCCATAAATCCCGACCTCCCCCCCCCATAACCCCAAAAATTCCCAAATTTTACCATTTTTACCCTAAATTTTCAAAAAATCCATCTGTCAAGATGGCATCTGGACAGATGGATCAGTGCTGGAAGGCACCAGAAATGGCGGTGCGGCCGCCATCGCCCACTCCACCACTGAAAATCAGCGAATTATGCTGCCAGAGGCCCCCTATGTTCCAGCTACAAAGCTGAAATTGTAGCAATCGAAGCAGGCCTGACGTGGACTTTGAACAACTGGAATACCAACTGGACAGAAATCAGGATCTGCTCAGATTCACAGTCCAGCATCACGAAATTAGCCACTTCGAATCTGACTGGCGGCTCAGCTCTAATCAACAGGATCTGGTCACAATTGGCGGAAATAACCCGGTTGGGTGGACACGTTACAATGATTTCATTTCACCCCCCCTCTCTTCCCCCTTTTCAGTTAAGGGGGCGCTTGCATTACCGGGAACGGTTCTCCTGAGTTTATTTTCCAACGAATCTATTTCAAACTTTCAGCATAGGTAGCTGGTGCTAAATGCTAACAATATGTAGAATTTGAATAATCCAGTGCTTGGCTTGCGACTTACACAAGAGGGATAAGCTGAAATTTTCAAAACGCTGTCACTCATTAACGGCTGAATGAAATTAGCTCAAATTTGGCACAAATGCGTAAATGAACATAACGCAGGGGCAATTTTTTTCAGTTTTTCGATTTATGCAGTTTTGAGTATTTTATGAATATTCGAAAACTTTGAAAGTCAATATCTCACGGAATATACGATTTAAACAAAAACTAAAAAAATTGCCCCTGCGTACCCGTCAAATAAACGTGCATGCAAAATTTGAGCGAGTTTGGTCGCAGCATTTATGAGAAAATCAAAATGAAAAATTTCGCACTAATCACTTCAGTTTTTCGCAAATATTATGCTTTTAATAAGTCGCACAGTGTATTTCATAAAATAATAAACAAATCCAACACAAAAGCAACGTGAAAAGCCCTGTAGAATTCATTTCCGAACGATTGGTTTTTACATTAGCATTCGCGTTGGGAATGGTAAACGTAACTTTGTCATATATTCAACCGCCTGTAACTTTTGATTGCAACCACGTACAGGAGAGATATGCACATCGTTGTAACGGGCTTTTTATGCTCTTTCACCTAGTGCATTCGACGTTGTCGTTTGCAGCTTTAATAAAATTTCGAAATTTTAAGCCATACCGGTAGCTAGCCAAGCACGTGGTCTCCGTTGCCGAAATTTTGTCAAAAGATGCCCCGCCAACCAAAGTAAGTTTAGTTGGGATTTCTTTAAAATTGAGCTATCGGTCTAAATTTTATATCTATAATCCCGATAATGCAAGCGCCCCCTTAAGCCCCCCCTCCCTTCCTCTTCCCCCTTCCCCCCACACACCCCCCCTCCCCCCCCTCCCTCCTCACCCTCCTATTACTCCCTTTTTTTTACCCCCTCTCCATTATATCACCAAATTTTATCTCACTTTACATGGGCCCTTATTTACCACTTATTTTATTTATCTTACATTTTTATTTTCCACTTTTATATCCCTTTTTTTTTTTTTTATTCCACATTTTTTTTTCTAATTTATTTATCCTTTCTTTCCTTTTTCCCCCCTTATCAACCAGTTTCGAACATTACAAAATATATTTTATAAATTTTTCTAGCTAACATTTTCTTATTTTCTTCAATTTCCACCCTCATATTTAGTTACTTTTGTATATCTTCCTCCCTTTTCTTCCTTTTCTTTTTGAGGGGAGCGAATTTTCGAGGTTTCTAAAAATATGTTAAAAATTGTGCTGTTTTTATTGCATCAGTTGATAATGTTCTATTTTAGTGGATAGGCAAAAATCAAGTAAAATCTCAGGCGAAGCCGGAAAAGGTTTGAAAAACTTGAACTTCTGAGCGATATGATTCTGAATATGAAGCTGGAAAATTTTGTAAAACTGGAGGAGAATCCTTAAAAGAAACACTCAAAACTTTAGTTGCGGCAGTCAGTAAAAACCTAAAATGTAAGCAAACTGCCAAAGAAAGGAAAATAGTTTAAAATTATGATTTGGCAACATTTATAAAATTTTAAAATAAAAGCTGATAGAAAAACTAACTTCGGAAAGAAAAGTGGAAAACATAAAAAGAACAGCGCAAAAAGAACAGCGCTACCATATTTCAGCACGACGCCAAGATCAGAAAACATGAATTTAAAAGGAAGCAGGGATCTGGGGGCGGCAGCCCCAGCAAAAGCTAGAGGTTTCTGGATAATTCAAGCTTGAAAATCAATTTTTTCCGAGCGATTCTGGTAAAGATCTTGGGTTATTCATTGTGTACTTGGTTGTCTAAACTGGTTAAGTATATAAGTAAGTAAGTATATCCACAACTCTGCAAAACGAATCCATACGTAGGTAAACTTCATACAACACCAGAGTGCGTGGGGTTATTGTAGTAAGTACTTTTTCATACCACCTTAGGAAATCTGTTAATGCTAAAAGAATTTCATTACGTACATAAACTGTTATATACTAGGTATTCTAACACGGATAAGTCTGAAAGGTGTCCATGTTGAAAACGAAACATTTTTGAATATTTTCTTCAAAAAGTATCTCAAACACGTTTAATTTTCATCTGTGATAACTGAAAATTTCTACTCAAAGCCAAAATTTTTTAAGAAACTTTACGCACAGCTCCAGGAAAGTTGCGGAATTTTCAAAAAAGTGGGGAATTTCGCAGTTTTTTCACAAAAAACTGGCGACCTCACCGTAGCGTAGCGTTGCACACTTCTCCACACATTTTAGCTATTTTTCAGAAAAAAAGTGCGTATATATAACTACCGAGCTTACTCTCGTTTTTCACTTGTAATTTTCTTGCTAACAACTTATACCTATATTCAGAGACTGTCCTTAAAGGCGATTCTTTATAAGTGAAAATTTACAAAACCAAATTCTGGGTTTATTTTACTGGGGGGGGCGGGGGGGCGGCCCCGCCTCCAGGTTCCCCCCCACTCGAGCACCTCCCCCCCCCACTCGTTCCCCCCCCCACTTTTTTGGGCTTCCCCCCCCCACTCACTATAGGGTGCCCAGAAAATGTCAAATTTTTAGGATTTTTGGTCAAAATTTTCAAAACTTTTCCGGCTTCGCCGGAAATGTTTGGTCAAAAATCGTCTTTTTTGGTGCTAAAACTCAATTTTTGAGCACTTTTAAGCTCAGTTATAGCAGCATATGTAGAAAACAGGCTTTTTATACGGTATTTTTAGCATTTTTAGCCCATTTTATTTCCCCCCACTTTTGGACCTTCCCCCCCCCCACTCTCCCCCCCCCACTTTTTTTCGCCTAAAGTAAACCCAGAAATTTACGGAAAAACTCGAAATTTCACCAAATATGTATATATGTACGTATATAAGGGTGGGGTTGGGCGGCCGCGGGGCAAATCACGTCTATGTAATAAAAGATAAATAGTGCTAACAAGGCGTGATTTACTCGGCATTTGCTTGCGAGTGTAACTGTTAAAATTTAGTTTATTAAATTAAGTTTTTATGCAATTAAAACGGCTATGTATATATATGCAACAAAATTTACAGCTGGTTGGTTATGACCATTTCTTGACAGAATGAAGGACAACAACGGTGCGTCGAAGGCGCAGAATTTTTTGTCGAGTGGACTTCTGAACTGTAGCTCAAAAATTTTAAAATGAAATCAAGTTAAGGTTTGCTTCAGAGACTTAAATTTTAGTGGAAAAAATATTCAAGACTGCATGAAAAACGAACACAAACCCCCAACAAAATGTTGACGGGTTTTGGATTTTTAAAAATATAATAATAGAAACTTTTAAAAAGATTAATCTGGTATATGAAGTATATATTTGTCCTGATGTATAAATTAGCGTTTTCAGAGAATTGATTGGGACTTGGGAGGGGCTAATTTAATCTAAAGCGCCTTCGGTGAAATGACGGAAGTGAATGTTTCGAAGAAAAGAAAAGCTTAAAATCATGTGAATGTGTTCATTTCAAGCCTTAAAGCGACGCATAAAGCTCTTTCCAATTTCAAACTTGCGAAAATTATAGCGTTTCGAAAATCACTGAACAAAAAGATTTTCAACAAAAAACCAGAATTTCCAAAAATCCCCTAAAGGAACGTTATGCTAAAGTGTGGGGTACACAAGGTATATACAACTTGAGCAATAACTTCAAACATTGATTGGTTCAAAGGCGAGAATTAAATCGACATAACAGAAATAAAGAGAAAATGGTATTCCGGCGGAGCCGGAAATTTTTTGAGAATTCCCCATTGGAAGGTATAGGTATATACAAAACAGAAAATCTTACTGATGTTTAGTTTCCACAGTTAAACATAATAAAATTTTCCCAAAATTCAGGAAAAAATAGGAAAATATAGGAATTTTAGACAAAAATAGGAAAAAATAGGAATATTTGAAAAATATAGGAAAAAATAGGAAAAATAGGAATAGTAGGCGCCCTGTATTAGGGATCGGACGGAGGTGGGATTTTGCCTCCGTCCGGAGACGGAGCCGGAGGTGGACTGAAAATGGCACTAAATTTTAAAAAAAGTTTATTTAATTCTCAACATACGTAATTTTTCCAGTTTTGGCTGTATCGTCATTTTCGGTTTTCAGGCATTATAACAAGCCCATCTGTATATACGTATGCATCCAAGTAGTAATGCTCAATAATTTCGTTTATTCAAATTTCAAATCAAATTCAAATTTTCTATTACAAGTAAAGTTTTTAATTTTTAAATTTACTGAATTTAAATTTTAAATTTACAACATTTAAATTCATCTAAATTCTATGCGTAATTATTTCTATATTATATATAATGGTTTTGGTCTCTCGCCCATCAAAAAGTCTCGGTTTGGACCGAGACCGGAAACTTTTTGAAAACAAAAATTTTAGCGAAACCTACATAAAAATGAAAATTAAATGTACATATATAGCAAGGTTAACAAAAAAAAAATCACCCGAAATTTTAACAAAAAAAAATCACCCCACCCTGACTCACAGGAAAGTCGCAGAGACCCAATTTTTTGCATGGTGATAGCCACACATCTCGACATTACAGCCTGTGAGTTTGAGCCCCTAGGCCCTCTCCATGCGTTCATGGCAGACCTTTAAGTGAAGGTATAGTCAGAGGGGGGAAAAAACAACGATTTTCGAAATAAGGTTATTACTCGCTACAGACTGTAGCTAGCCAGACGCTTTATATACCAGCATGTAGGGCTTGGCCTGTACTTTCTATACCACCAGTAAAATCAGCATTCGGTTGTACTTCTAGTAGGCTCGCCTCAATATAGACCATCTTTTTTTTCCCCCACAAGTGGGGGAAAAAAAAGATGGGGGTGGGGAAAAAAAGATGGCACCAAATTTCGTTCCTTTACCACCACAGCAGCAGATAAATGGCGTTTAAAGGCATAAAACGCAATATCTACTTCTAAAAACTCGTTGCCGGCAGCCAGGCTTAGTATTATCCATCGTAAATGCCAAACTTAGTAATGAGCCAACATTGCTAGGAAATTAAGATTTTTGGTCTACAAAATCTTATTTTTTCCGGTAATTTATAATTTAATCGCCTTTTGTGTTAACTTGCAATGATAAAATACACCATTTTGCAATATTAACCCGCAAGAAATTGAGTGTTTTATTTATGATGGGTGGCAAAATCGCACAAAAGTGTTCAGGGGTCATCCATTTCGGGTGGAGTCTTTTGCATATCCACACTTGTGAAACTCTCTGGAATGTCCACAGTTTTTAATATCACAAAAATATTGTTTATGGACCCTAATTTTCTTGTTATCTGCATGATTTACCCCCTGGGAATATTTGCCAGCATTCCTCCACAGGGGCAGGTCATATGGCTCTTTTCGGCAGCGGAAGGTCAATTGGGGGGTATAACAGTTCAAATGAGTAAACAATTAGTCGTTATTTTTGCTTAAATCAAAAAAACGAAACTGCCGGCAAAATGCACACCGTTGTTTTTCCCCCCTCTGGTGCAAAAAGTGTGGGGGAAAAAAGATGGTCACTATTTCTCAACCGTGTGACCTAGCGAAAATCCGACTAGCCCACGTTATAGAGCACATCCACAAACCCCTTCATGCACAAAATGACTCCTGTAACTATTACCAGTAAGTTGGCATAATCTTAGAAAATTTGAAAAATCCTTAGGTTTTTGGACAATTTTTGGGTGTCAACTTCGGACCCATGCCACACGAAGGCTCAATCGACAGGAACGGTTATTTGTATTATGATCTTAAAGTACAAGACTTGAACTTTCATTTGCACTAGATTTTGTATCTCTATCTTATACCAGTCGAGCAGGGTGAGTCGTTGTTTTTTTCCCCCACTTTGCCGGTGATGCTTTTTTCCCCCCTCTGACTATACCCAAAAGTGGCCTCAAAAACGTTCATGGCCGAAGTTCGAATTTCGGCTGCTATTTACTAAGGGAAAACCCTAGACAACCCATACTGTACATATGACATGTCCTGACTGTGCGCTATCGATACATATATAGAAGTTCCCGGTCGGACCTCTGAGCCGTCCTGGGGTGGGTGATTTTTTTTTTGTTAAAATTTAAAAAAAACCCCTTTCATATTTTGTTACTGACCTCAGAACAGCAGCTAGAGCAAAACTAACGCCAAATTCGAGCTCAGCGACCTCGAAAACCCTTATAGCCGTTGTTTTTGAGGTTGCCTGACACTTCTGGGAGTCCAACCTGATAACCAGCCTGGCCTGAACCGTCCGACGGTAAACGTGATTCCAGAAGTCAGTATTAGACTACAGTTACCCAAAAACTAATGCCAGATTTGAATTCTGCGCACTAGAAAACCCCCTAGGACACGTTTGTAGGCACTTCTGACTTCCCAGTTGGTACCTGGAGGGTCCGGAAGGGTCCGGCAGGGGTCACGTGACCGTGGGTCATATACCACCAACATACTAAGTCCTAAGATTCTCTGCCAAAACGGCTGGAAATAAGTTATAATCACTCACAAACACGAAAAAACAACATTTTAGCCCTTAAAACGGCAGTTTATGGCCACCAGACTTCATACTAGGCCCTGCCGGGGGCCATCAGTGACCACCTACACTTCGGCGGGGTCAGTTGGCCGAGTTGGAACACTAGGTTGGTGGTTTTGGGTTCTACATACGTTATTTAATGCGCTCTATCCAAAACTGATGAGAAAACATTGCTAGCTGCTCTCTGGGATCCGATCCGCCACTGATTTTTTTTTTGTTAACGCGTGATTTTTTTTGTGAAACCGTTAACAAAAAAAAAAATCACAAACTTTCGCCTACTGCAACTTACTGGTAGGTAGTAGAGCAGCGAAACTGGGGTGGTTTAAAGCTTAGCCCAAGACCTATCCATGGGTCCTCAAAGTAATCGATTTGGTTTAGTTTTGCGAAAGTTCCAGCCAAAAAACCAAATTTTGATTTTTTTTTGTTAACCTTGCTATATATGTTGTGAAAACTAACTATAGCGAGGCGCCAAAACCGTAAGTTTATGTGTTAAAGTCCCTAATACTGAGTGAAAGTTTCAAACTTTAAAGTTTAAAGATTAAACTGCAAGAAACTAAGTTTAAGCATTAGATTGCTTGTGTCTGTCTAACCCAAAAGCCGAGACTTGGCCATTCTCGGTAATGATGAAATCTAGGTCACGCCCAAACCCTTAATTGTAGTTCAGAAAAAGGAGTCAAAGGTATTGAGGAGAAAAATTGAATCAGATTTACAGTATAGTGAATCTGTAGATTATGCTGCATACGTAGTTGATCAAGCATGGCAAAGCATAAACATAAATGTTTTAATGCGAATTTTTAACACCTACTTTAAGTTGATGTTGTAAATTGTAATTCCAATTGTTAATTTCTCCTAACCCAAACTAAACCAAAGTTTTAGAGCTTTGTAGCAATTAAAACTGCTTTTTGAAGGAAATGTGCAGAAATGTTGAAATGCTAATAAAACTTGGCATCTCAACGAAAATTCAGAATTTTCAAAACTCCAGAAAAGTCAAAAACAATATTTATGAGATTTGCTTGTGAGTGGATTTAAAGTTCAACCATGAACCAACAGACTTCCCTGAAAAACTCCGGCTCCCCTGCCAGCCGGAGCCGGAGGTGCCAACTCCGGCCGGAGCTGGAGACGGAGCCGATCCCTATTACGTATGTATAGCAAGGTTCACAAAAAAAGGACAAAAATCAGATTTTTGTTGGAAACTTTCAAGTTTCAGCCCCGATTAGAATATTGTTTGTGCATGCATGTGCGCCGGGACTCGCTTTATATTCACACAAAAAATCGCGGCCCTCCGCCTACGGATGAGACATGGTTGTATTGTATATACATGTTCGCCGCTTTCACGTGAACTGCAGCGGTGGGCCAACCTAAAGGGCTATAGGGTTACCCGCTACGGAATTTAAGAATCGCAACTTTTTTCCGCCGCAGCTGCGCCACAGCGCCGCAGTGGCGCCGCAAAGTCGGCTCATAGCGAAAAGTGACCATTTTTGTGGTCGTCGCTCAGGTCGAACGTTACGAGCTGGAGGTAAAATTCTTGTGTATATATATAAATTCACTTGCTTTACTCACGGGATATAGTTATTTTCCCATTGACAAGTGAACTAACCTTTCCATACACAATATTTTCTTGTAAAAATATTTTGTTCCTGGAAAAAGCAAATTTTTTACCACCCCCCCCCCCGGAAAAATTTGGTTACCCCCCCCCCAGAAAAGTTTTTCCGCGGGCCCCCCCCCTTTTCAAAATCCTGGATCCGCCACTGGCTAGGAGCTCCAAAACATACCAGCAGAAAGCGCGACTCTTTCTAACCTATGTGTGCAAAGATCAGGTCATTTGGTTCACTCTAGCTCATTTTATGACATTTTGAAAATGATACCTACTTTTTGGTCCAACCTTCCAAAAATTTGGCAAAAGTTTGGACCGATGTAACTTTTGACTGGATTGGGCTAGAAAAGTTTTGCAAGTATCTGCAATGATGGCAAGTCTTCCTCTTTGCACACAGCAAAAATTAGACCGATCCGATGCACCGTTAGACTGGCACATTGCCAAACGTGGCGGGGAAAAAACCCACTTTGGGGGGAAAAAACCCACCCAATTTTTTTGAAAAATTTTTTACCAGCTCAACTGGGAAACAATTCGGGACTGTAGTACGATATTATCGAGGACGCTGCGTCACCCTATGCTGTCAGATTTGGACAATTTTGAATACTTGGGTAGCTAGAGGCATAAAACCCTAAAAGTGCAATTTCGCTGCTGGATGACCCAGCAGAGGTCTAATTGTGACTTTTAATAGCCAATTGTACGTAAAAAACCATTCTCTACACGTTAGAATAATAAGTTTTATCAAATTACATCGTTTTTAGCATTTTTCAAAAATTGCCCTATGTTTATGTGTTAAACTTTATGAAACCTGTCCATTTGATGCTGCATTTTCAATGGCACATGAGATCTCAAAAAAAGCTATATACCTAGGTCGGGTTTTTGACTCATACTAACTAAAAAAGAGTTGAATTTTACACAGGAAGTGTCAGAATCGCGCTACGACAATTTTTGGGACCTGTGAGGGGTGGGTTTATTTTCCCCCCATTTGGGTTTTTTCCCCCCATTGGGTTTTTTTCCCCCGCTACTTTTTGCATTATACCGGCCTAACGGTACAACCTAGAGAAGTGCAAATGGGCTTAAAAGAAAGTTCTAAGTACGCCAAGTACGATGGTATATAGAGTTCTCAGCTAGCCCTTATAACAAAAAAGTTCCAGCCAAAACCCGAAAAAGTGGGTTTTTTCCCCCATGGCTATATATACATTAAACATACTCAAAAGCTTCTGTCAATACGTAGTTTTTGCATGCGAAAATAGGGCATGAAAATTGAGAAATTTGTGCTAAAATATGCCTAAATTAGCCCAGATTGTGGTTTATAATTGCGTATATTACCTTTTAATTGCTATAAATAACCATCTTTAGCTCTATATGTGATTTATAGACATTTCTTCGAATTTTTCTCAAAAATTTTCAGAAATTGCAAAAAAATTTTTCAACAATTTTGCATTTTTTACCTGGTTTGGAGTTTGGACCCAATTTTAGGGGGGGGGGGAGGGGGGTTTGAGCTCGGCTTGGGCGGGGAGTAGTTGAGGTCGGGTAGGGGGGGAGGGGGGTTTGGCCTCTCCGTGGGGGGGGGGGGTCTCACAGGGGGCAAACTGTAGCCTGGTATACACCTATGACCCCCCCCCGATTTTTGGCCAAAAAGTGGGCAAAAATGGCCTAAAATCGAAAATTTAGGGGGGGGCCCCCACCTTCCGTCGCACCCCCCCCCCCCCCAGATTTTTTGCCCAGCCACACCTATGGTTAGGGTGGGGGGGACCCCCCACCAAAATGACAAATTTTGGTGACCCCCCCCCAGATTTTCAGATTTTTGCTCCCCCCAGATTTTTGGCCAAAACGTGGAAAACACAAAGAAAACAATTAGAAAACAAACATCATTTTTTCTGATTGTTTTCTGAAAGCTGCAGAAACGTGAACTATAGAATGTTAGTTTTATGGACTTTTCAACTAAAGCGATACTAAGCCGAATCTGGTATTTATACATTGATTCTGGCTTTTCAAAAATTGCCCATTTTGACTGAGCAAAATAGTTTTGATCGACTTTTATGAAATTTCCACTGAGGGGTCAAAAATGCCAAAATTATGGCGGATATGGCGGCGATGTTTTTTCCGGTTTCTCCTATTTGATGGTTGTATTGTACATGTTCGCCGCTTTTACGTAAACTGCAGCGGTGGCCAACCTAAAGGGCTATAGGGTCTAGTAGTACTCGCTACGGAATTTAAGAATCGCAACTTTTTTCCACCGCAGTGGCGCGCGCAAGGACGGCTCATAGCGAAAAGTGACCATTTTTGTGGTTCGTCGCTCAGGTCGAACGTTGCGAGCTGGAGCTGATTTCTTTTTATATTCAGAAATTACATATATATATTGAACTAACTAACGGTCCAGGTTGCGTTTCTCTATCACTTCCCTAGCGACCACAGTGGCCCGTCAAAGATGGCGAAAATTCGAAAAATGAAAAATCGAAATTTCTCGCTATCTATTTATTAACTTTGAAAGCTCAACTCTTCCATACAATGGTTTTCTGGCACGGAGAATCGATTCCCGCAGTCAGTTTTACCGCCAGACCCACCCATCTCGCTGGGCCGGCTCTACTTTGCCGCTAGGTTTTTTTGGTCAAAAATAGCGTCGTTTGCAGAAATGAATAAGGTGGTAGTACCACTACCGGGATTTTCTACGTAATTTTTCCCTGCATGAAGCAGTCTTGACAAAACATTGGATAAAGCAAAACTGGTTGGCAAACTATCTTTGGTGGTACTACAAAATCTTGGTGTCAGTCAGTGAATGTATAATTGGCTAGCTAGCTACCATCGTGGCTTTGCGCATGCGCAAATAGTCAAAATTTTATTTAAGTTTCGTACATTAAATTTTACTGAACTACGTGAAAGAGCGCAAAAAGCGCTTTAAAATGATGTGCATATCTCAAGTCATAGTCATAATCAAAAGTACAAGCGGTTGAAGCTGAATATATAGCTGATATAGCTGAATTGCGTTGACCGTTTGCACACATAATGTAAAGTAAGTACAGTATATCCGAAGATTAAATATATTGGGTTTTAACGGTTCCTTTTGCGTTATTTATGTGCATTATTTAATAGAAAGCACTTTGCAGCTGCTTGAAACCATTGGAAATTTCGAAAACGAAAGCAAACAATGAAAAATTACAGATTTTTGGCTTTGATTTTCTACTCCTTCAGCCAAAATGGGCCAAATTTTGCAAATATATTTTGCACCAACATACGCTCAAGCCGTTTTCTTGGCTTTTGGAAAAACGCAATATTAACCAAGATATAAAGTTTACAAAGTGTAGACAGCAAGCCTGTCCCCGCAGCGTCATAGATCAGCTCATCTGATGCAAAACATGATAGAGAACAAATTTGCCAAATTTCAAGCTGATTCATTTCGTATTTAGTTCACAGCATCTGTTCAAAGTCCACCCCGGTAGTGGTACTACCACCATAATAGTTTTGACGACGCCAAAATAAAAATGACGAAAGAATGACCAAGCCAAAATCTGGAAGTAGCACTCAAATTTTAAAAAAGAATACAAAGTTATCTATTATGTCTTAGCAGTGATTTTTCAAAAAATTCTCAGATTTTGGGGGCTGCCCCCAAACCCCCGCTCTATATGGCCCTTTTGATTTATGTTAAGCTTTCACCATGTTTGCGTCAGAGACCGAATCTGGTGCGAAGGGAAGCCAAATTCGGTGCGTCAGAGGCCGAATCCGATGCGTAGGTAAGCCAAATTCGGTGAGTCAGAGGACTAATCCGGTGTGTCGGTAAGCCAAATTCGGTGCGTCAGAGGCCGAATCCGGTGCGTCGGTAAGCCAAATTCGGTGCGTCAGAGGCCGCATCCGGTGCGTCGGTAAGCCAAATTCGGTGCGTCAGATGCCGAATCAGGTGCGTAGGTTGCCCTTCAGGTGCCCGTTCAGGTGCCCTTCAGCAACTTATCCTCACGGTGTCGAAATTATTATGTACTGCGAATTTGATAATCTCATATCAGTAGATTACAATCGGACACCATTCTTTGACTATGCACTATGAACACCCAGGAAATCTACCAGACTCTAACCAAGGATTGTCGAATTCCCCTCCTTGGAGTATTTGCGTGTGATGAACTACCACAATACCGCCGTGGATGTCTTTTTGCTAAACACTGATGAAGCAATCAACCTGGAGAACACTGGGTTGCAATGTGGTTGGAGGATAATGGGGTAGAATACTTTGATAGTTACGGACTACCACCTTTACTATTCACTGACTGCATTAGCAACAGAGAGTTAGTATAATGGCATTCAGCTACAAGACTTCAGTACTGATGTTTGTGGAGAGTACTGCATCTACTTCCTTCATCACCAGCTAGAGGAAGATCATTGGAATCTATTGTCAACTATCTAAGGCGAGGAAGCGACACTAATGATGACATTGTCAAGACCTATGTTGATAGACTACAAGTGACACTGGAACCCACACCTTACTGTCAGAAATCCATAACATCACGGAGACAGAGTACGGTATTGAATATCTCACAACAATGTTACTACTCTATTGGCCAGTGATAATCTTTACCATCGCTTGGCAGGTTGCTTGTAGTCTACATCCATGTCGTCAGGGTGATCTAAGTCACCGATCTAATGCCTGTTAGAAGCAAATTAAGCTAAAGTTAGACAGGAAGAAATTTTGGGAGAATATGCAAATTAGTTTTTCTTGACTTAGTTCAGTCTTCTGCTGTCGAGCGGGAGTCTCGACACACTCCCGAGCGGCAAGGTCTTGGAACATCCGTCTGGCGGTTTCGGCAGACTGTCGCAGTGGTCTCGTCTTCTGAGCAGGCTCTGCGGGGGGCACATTCTCTGAATTCTCTGAATAACAATCAGGCTTAACCATAGTATCAACTGGCCAGTTATTTTCGGTGCTAGAAAGCCTCAGGTCTGTTCCACCACAAAGTGTTCGAACAAAGATTTGTGATAGCGGCTCCTCTAGTCGGAATGTCTGCAGGATTATCAGCTGTGGTGGGAACATATCGAAATTCAGAAATGACAGCGGCACGTATTTCTCGAAGGCGATTCTCTACAAATACTGGCATAAGTTCTCGGGTCTTAATCCATTGGAGAACACATTTTGAGTCTGTCCACAGTACTTGCTTCACAAACTGAAGCCGAGACTCTTTCGAGACAGACATACCTGTGGCCACAGTTTCCCCCAAAATTTTCGAAAATTTTTTAACCCCCCCCAAATTTTTGGACTATCCCTCCCCCCACTTTTGGTCACCCCCCAGAACCCTCCAGGCCCCAGCACTTTGTGGGGTCAAAAAGTTTGTTAAATTTTGCTAAAAAAATGGTCATTTTTGAATATTTTTTCTCAAATTTTGGCTTAAAATTGGCTTAACGGCGTTGTTTTTCCATTTTCTGTTCAAATCTTGTTTGTGGCATTCACAAACACAATGGCCTATCGTCACCAACCAGTGCGGGTGAAGAATAATCCAAGCACTCCTGCTTGTCCACTCTTGTTTGTGGTATTCACAAACAAAAATTTTGTCCCACTTGTTTGTGGCATTCACAAACAAATTTCAACCAGGATATTTGCTAGTACGATGCACATTTCATCATGACCAACTGAACGTTTTGACTTTCATAATAAATACAATTTGTCATTTTTTCAATGTTATTAATTTGTAATTAGTTTGTTTATTCCAATTTCTTCTCTGTTGGGAATGTTGCGTGTTACGCAATGCTATATTGCGTGCCAATGTTTTCATTTCCTGAGCTAATTTGCATACTGCAATTTTCTTTCCCTTTTCCATTGACTAACCTAATTTGCATATCTTCAGTTCTTGTCTAGTGTTTCCTTATGTTGTTGACATTAAAGTCAGTCTTGTTGTAAGATTCCAAGTGATCAGTCTGACAAGAAATTTGTCACAGGCGTAAAAACGCCTAAAACGATAAAAGCAAGCCTTGTTTCGGCAAAAAAGCATTAAAATACAGAAAATTTTGCGTTTTTAGGCCACGTGTTGAATTTTCTGAGGTTCGTATTTTGGTGGGGGGGGGGGGGTTCGGGGGGTAGTGGCGGATCCAGGGGGAGGGCCCGACCATAGGTGTAACGGGGATTTGGGTTGGGGGGGGGGCCCTCCGGCCCTCCCCCGGAATTTTGGGGGCCCCCTTTTTAGACTCCCCCCAAACCCCCCCAACCTCCCCCCCAAAATTTTTTATTTTTATGTCAAAAATCGCATTTTCAGCCATTGCTAATGCCAAAAACATTCAACTATGAAGTAATTTTGACATTAGACGGGGGTTTTAAACCATACCTGGGCAGTCTTTTTCCCAGACGGGGGGGGGGTGGAAATCCGGTGCGTTTTCCTCGAAATTGGTACTGTATATTTTGTTGCGTAATTTGAGACCACAACTTTATTCGAAAAGAAAAATAACACTGTGGACAGTCGATTGTCTACTTACAGTATACACTGTGGTCATTCAATTATTTAATCTACAGTTATTGACACCTAACATTCACGACAATTTACTACGGGGGTCTGGGGGGCGGTGCCCCCCAGAAGTTGAAGAATTTTTGCAGTTGAGACTCCTCCCAGAAATTAATTTAGAGCATTTCCGCGATCAATTAATGAGGTAAAGTATGGCCAGTTTTTGTAACATTGTATATGCGCCTATTCGCTCATTATATTTTTTAATTTTTCCAATGGCTAAAAACTCTACAGTGCGCGCAAAAACAAATTGCCGTTTTACTTACAAATTTTATGGCTGTCACTGACATTTGGATTACACGTTTTGTTTACATTAGGCAAGTTTAACACACAGATTTGTAATGACAATGTCACTGACATCAAATCACTTTTGTTAGTGAAACGGCAAATTTTGGCGCGTACAAGATTAGCAAGCTTCTGCTACGTCTCCCTGTACTCTACTAAAATATTAGCTGGTCCGCCATCGTATCAGTCAGTAATGAGTAAGAATACAGACAGGCGGGGTCTGGAGGCTTAGCCTCCAGTAGAAAATTTTTAAAATTACGTTTGATACAATTTTTCCAGTGACTTTTGCATAATGTTTCTTCTCGTTGAAACTTAAATCTAACTGTGTCAGGCTTGCGCCAAGGCAACTTTCACTTGCGTCACACTAAAAACAATTGCTACGTTGCGGACCACGTCACGTAAAAACATAAAACCATCGGAACAAACTGGGGGTCTGGGGCGGCGGCCCCCAGCAAAAAGAAAAAAGCTTTTTGAAATACGAAAGGCATGAAATTTATTTTTTCAGAGCACTAAGATTTTTTTGTTGTTTGCCACAAAAGCCCTAAAGTTCAAATGCGCAGTTAGATCAAATCCGGTGCGTTTGAATGCCAATTTCGGTGCGTCAGAGGCCGAAGCCGGTGTGTCTGTAAGCCAAATTCGGTGCGTCAGAGGACGAATCCGATGCGTCTGTAAGCCAAATTCGGTGCGTCAGAGGACGAATCCGTTGCGTCGGTAAGCAAAATTCGGTGCGTCAGAGGACGAACCCGGTACGTCGCTAAGCAAAATTCGGTGCGTCAGACGACAAACCCGGTGCGTCGATAAGCAAAATTCAGTGCGTCAGAGGCCGCATCCGGTGCGTCGGTAAGCCAAATTCGGTGCGTCAGATGCCGAATCAGGTGCGTAGGTTGCCCTTCAGGTGCCCGTTCAGGTGCCCTTCAGCAACTTATCCTCACGGTGTCGAAATTATTATGTACTGCGAATTTGATAATCTCATATCAGTAGATTACAATCGGACACCATTCTTTGACTATGCACTATGAACACTCAGGAAATCTACCAGACTCTAACCAAGGATTGTCGAATTCCCCTCCTTGGAGTATTTGCGTGTGATGAACTACCACAATACCGCCGTGGATGTCTTTTTGCTAAACACTGATGAAGCAATCAACCTGGAGAACACTGGGTTGCAATGTGGTTGGAGGATAATGGGGTAGAATACTTTGATAGTTACGGACTACCACCTTTACTATTCACTGACTGCATTAGCAACAGAGAGTTAGTATAATGGCATTCAGCTACAAGACTTCAGTACTGATGTTTGTGGAGAGTACTGCATCTACTTCCTTCATCACCAGCTAGAGGAAGATCATTGGAATCTATTGTCAACTATCTAAGGCGAGGAAGCGACACTAATGATGACATTGTCAAGACCTATGTTGATAGACTACAAGTGACACTGGAACCCACACCTTACTGTCAGAAATCCATAACATCACGGAGACAGAGTACGGTATTGAATATCTCACAACAATGTTACTACTCTATTGGCCAGTGATAATCTTTACCATCGCTTGGCAGGTTGCTTGTAGTCTACATCCATGTCGTCAGGGTGATCTAAGTCACCGATCTAATGCCTGTTAGAAGCAAATTAAGCTAAAGTTAGACAGGAAGAAATTTTGGGAGAATATGCAAATTAGTTTTTCTTGACTTAGTTCAGTCTTCTGCTGTCGAGCGGGAGTCTCGACACACTCCCGAGCGGCAAGGTCTTGGAACATCCGTCTGGCGGTTTCGGCAGACTGTCGCAGTGGTCTCGTCTTCTGAGCAGGCTCTGCGGGGGGCACATCATTCAGTGATGGCTCTGTTTCTGTGGGCAAGGTGTCATCCATCTCAATTGGGTAGAGCAGTCGGATAGGCCGCTCCAATGATTTCCCTGAGGGTAGGCGTACCACGGCAGAACGGACATAACCATCTTGACCTGGAATCGTAGCATGCATGGAACCAAGTTACCACTGACAACGAGGGAGATTGTCCTTGATTAGAACAATGTCGCCAATTTTGGGAATTCGATCGACGGATCCTCGATCCTTTTTGATAGACCACTTATCCCTGAGGCTCTGAAGATATTAGCTTCGCCACGAAATCCAAAATTGATCAAGCAATTTCTGACCCTGTTTCCAGCTCATTTGCTGACAGAAAACCTAAAACAGGACTTCCGGAAAGGAAATGACTAGGAGTTAAGATTGACTCATCTGGCTCGTTACTCACACAAACAAGCGGTCTTGAATTCAGGATAGCTTCGACCTCGGTTAGAACAGTTTCCAATTGGACAAATGTCAAAGCTGCTGACTGGATGTTTTCCCGGAGACATCGTTTCACCGATCCAACCAATCGCTCATAGAAACCACCCATCCATGGAGACAACGTTGTGATAAGCAGTCATTGAATTCCGTTATCGCCAACATAGTCCAAGACAGACTTGCTGCGAACTGATTCAGTCCACAGACTTGATTTAGTTAGCTTAAAATGCTTCGCGTTGTCCGAAATACAAAAAGTGTTGTGCAGTCAAATCTTCAACTAGTTCAAGATGGATCGCTCGGACAACAGCACAGGTGAATAGGCATACCCACACCTTCTTTCTTTGTTCATTGACTTTGATATAAAGCGGACAGTCTACTCCAGTGTAAGAGAAAGGGCGGCACTGCTGTAATCGAAAACTAGGCAGTGGAGGTTGGCAAGGGGGCTTGCAAGAGCCACCTTCACATCTGCGGCATATACGACAATATTTCAAAATGCGCTTCACTTCTTGACACCCATGAGGGACCCAATATTCTTGTCGAAGCTCTGACAAGGTATGCTGAAAACCTGTATGCCCGAGCCGACTATGACAGGCATTGATGAGGAGTTTGGTGAAATGGTGCTTTCTGGACACCAGCATAACTTTGCGTCATACGGTTGACCGGAATTCTTCAAACGTCCTCTTAGCCGGATTAATCTGTCTTCATCAAGAACAAGGTTGAGCTGAGCGACCATAATATGCTTCTTCGTAGTCAAAGCTACAATAACATCAGGGAACGCTTCAGCCGGAACAGTTCGTGTCCAATACTCTTTGCTACTTGCAATCTCTTCCGCTGGCAACGACGAAGAAGGTGGTCGCTGTTTACGACAGCTATTGATGAGGCGGAACATCCATGCTGTCACACAAAGAAGTCGACAAAGGGTAGAATACTTGTTCTGTTCATATCCAAAAGAGGAGATGTTGCGACCGTAGTTGTGAGTGATGATGACGGATCCGCAAAATTCTCTGAATAACAATCAGGCTTAACCATAGTATCAACTGGCCAGTTATTTTCGGTGCTAGAAAGCCTCAGGTCTGTTCCACCACAAAGTGTTCGAACAAAGATTTGTGATAGCGGCTCCTCTAGTCGGAATGTCTGCAGGATTATCAGCTGTGGTGGGAACATATCGAAATTCAGAAATGACAGCGGCACGTATTTCTCGAAGGCGATTCTCTACAAATACTGGCATAAGTTCTCGGGTCTTAATCCATTGGAGAACACATTTTGAGTCTGTCCACAGTACTTGCTTCACAAACTGAAGCCGAGACTCTTTCGAGACAGACATACCTGTGGCCACAGTTTCCCCCAAAATTTTCGAAAATTTTTTAACCCCCCCCAAATTTTTGGACTATCCCTCCCCCCACTTTTGGTCACCCCCCAGAACCCTCCAGGCCCCAGCACTTTGTGGGGTCAAAAAGTTTGTTAAATTTTGCTAAAAAAATGGTCATTTTTGAATATTTTTTCTCAAATTTTGGCTTAAAATTGGCTTAACGGCGTTGTTTTTCCATTTTCTGTTCAAATCTTGTTTGTGGCATTCACAAACACAATGGCCTATCGTCACCAACCAGTGCGGGTGAAGAATAATCCAAGCACTCCTGCTTGTCCACTCTTGTTTGTGGTATTCACAAACAAAAATTTTGTCCCACTTGTTTGTGGCATTCACAAACAAATTTCAACCAGGATATTTGCTAGTACGATGCACATTTCATCATGACCAACTGAACGTTTTGACTTTCATAATAAATACAATTTGTCATTTTTTCAATGTTATTAATTTGTAATTAGTTTGTTTATTCCAATTTCTTCTCTGTTGGGAATGTTGCGTGTTACGCAATGCTATATTGCGTGCCAATGTTTTCATTTCCTGAGCTAATTTGCATACTGCAATTTTCTTTCCCTTTTCCATTGACTAACCTAATTTGCATATCTTCAGTTCTTGTCTAGTGTTTCCTTATGTTGTTGACATTAAAGTCAGTCTTGTTGTAAGATTCCAAGTGATCAGTCTGACAAGAAATTTGTCACAGGCGTAAAAACGCCTAAAACGATAAAAGCAAGCCTTGTTTCGGCAAAAAAGCATTAAAATACAGAAAATTTTGCGTTTTTAGGCCACGTGTTGAATTTTCTGAGGTTCGTATTTTGGTGGGGGGGGGGTTCGGTGGGTAGTGGCGGATCCAGGGGGAGGGCCCGACCATAGGTGTAACGGGGATTTGGGTTGGGGGGGCCCTCCGGCCCTCCCCCGGAATTTTGGGGGCCCCCTTTTTAGACTCCCCCCAAACCCCCCCAACCTCGCCCCCCCCCCCCCCCCCCAAAATTTTTTATTTTTATGTCAAAAATCGCATTTTCAGCCATTGCTAATGCCAAAAACATTCAACTATGAAGTAATTTTGACATTAGACAGGGGTTTTAAACCATACCTGGGCAGACTTTTTCCCAGACGGGGGGGGGGGGGGTGGAAATCCGGTGCGTTTTCCTCGAAATTGGTACTGTATATTTTGTTGCGTAATTTGAGACCACAAACTTTATTCGAAAAGAAAAATAACACTGTGGACAGTCGATTGTCTACTTACAGTATACACTGTGGTCATTCAATTATTTAATCTACAGTTATTGACACCTAACATTCACGACAATTTACTACGGGGGTCTGGGGGGCGGTGCCCCCCAGAAGTTGAAGAATTTTTGCAGTTGAGACTCCTCCCAGAAATTAATTTAGAGCATTTCCGCGATCAATTAATGAGGTAAAGTATGGCCAGTTTTTGTAACATTGTATATGCGCCTATTCGCTCATTATATTTTTAATTTTTCCAATGGCTAAAAACTCTACAGTGCGCGCAAAAACAAATTGCCGTTTTACTTACAAATTTTATGGCTGTCACTGACATTTGGATTACACGTTTTGTTTACATTAGGCAAGTTTAACACACAGATTTGTAATGACAATGTCACTGACATCAAATCACTTTTGTTAGTGAAACGGCAAATTTTGGCGCGTACAAGATTAGCAAGCTTCTGCTACGTCTCCCTGTACTCTACTAAAATATTAGCTGGTCCGCCATCGTATCAGTCAGTAATGAGTAAGAATACAGACAGGCGGGGTCTGGAGGCTTAGCCTCCAGTAGAAAATTTTTAAAATTACGTTTGATACAATTTTTCCAGTGACTTTTGCATAATGTTTCTTCTCGTTGAAACTTAAATCTAACTGTGTCAGGCTTGCGCCAAGGCAACTTTCACTTGCGTCACACTAAAAACAATTGCTACGTTGCGGACCACGTCACGTAAAAACATAAAACCATCGGAACAAACTGGGGGTCTGGGGGCGGCAGCCCCCAGCAAAAAGAAAAAGCTTTTTGAAATACGAAAGGCATGAAATTTATTTTTTCAGAGCACTAAGATTTTTTTGTTGTTTGCCACAAAAGCCCTAAAGTTCAAATGCGCAGTTAGATCAAATCCGGTGCGTTTGAATGCCAATTTCGGTGCGTCAGAGGCCGAACCCGGTGTGTCTGTAAGCCAAATTCGGTGCGTCAGAGGACGAATCCGTTGCGTCGGTAAGCAAAATTCGGGCCGCGACAACAAAGCAAAGCGAAGACAAAATTCAAGCGCCTCCGCCGAATCCGGTGCGTCGGTAAGCAAATTCGGTGCGTCAGAGGCCGAACCCGGTGTGTCTGTAAGCCAAATTCGGTGCGTCAGAGGACGAATCCGTTGCGTCGGTAAGCAAAATTCGGTGCGTCAGAGGACGAACCCGGTACGTCGCTAAGCAAAATTCGGTGCGTCAGACGACAAACCCGGTGCGTCGATAAGCAAAATTCAGTGCGTCTGACGCCGAATCCGGTGCGTCGGTAAGCCAAATTCGGTGCGTCAGAGGACGAATCCGTTGCGTCGGTGAGCAAAATTCGGCGCGTCAGACGACAAACCCGGTGCGTCGATAAGCAAAATTCAGTGCGTCTGCGCCGAATCCGGTGCGTCGGTAAGCCAAATTCGGTGCGTCAGAGGACGAATCCGATGCGTCTGTAAGCCAAATTCGGTGCGTCAGAGGACGAATCCGTTGCGTCGGTAAGCAAAATTCGGTGCGTCAGAGGACGAACCCGGTACGTCGCTAAGCCAAATTCGGTGCGTCAGAGGACGAATGCGGTGTGTCTGTAAGCCAAATTCGGTGCGTCAGAGGACGAATCCGTTGCGTCGGTAAGCAAAATTCGGCGCGTCAGACGACAAACCCGGTGCGTCGATAAGCAAAATTCAGTGCGTCTGACGCCGAATCCGGTGCGTCGGTAAGCCAAATTCGGTGCGTCAGAGGACGAATCCGTTGCGTCGGTGAGCAAAATTCGGCGCGTCAGACGACAAACCCGGTGCGTCGATAAGCAAAATTCAGTGCGTCTGCGCCGAATCCGGTGCGTCGGTAAGCCAAATTCGGTGCGTCAGAGGACGAATCCGATGCGTCTGTAAGCCAAATTCGGTGCGTCAGAGGACGAATCCGAGTACGATGCACATTTCATCATGACCAACTGAACGTTTTGACTTTCATAATAAATACAATTTGTCATTTTTTTCAATGTTATTAATTTGTAATTAGTTTGTTTATTCCAATTTCTTCTCTGTTGGGAATGTTGCGTGTTACGCAATTGCGTGCCAATGTTTTCATTTCCTGAGCTAATTTGCATACTGCAATTTTCTTTCCCTTTTCCATTGACTAACCTAATTTGCATATCTTCAGTTCTTGTCTAGTGTTTCCTTATGTTGTTGACATTAAAGTCAGTCTTGTTGTAAGATTCCAAGTGATCAGTCTGACAAGAAATTTGTCACAGGCGTAAAAACGCCTAAAACGATAAAAGCAAGCCTTGTTTCGGCAAAAAAGCATTAAAATACAGAAAATTTTGCGTTTTTAGGCCATGTGTTGAATTTTCTGAGGTTCGTATTTTGGTGGGGGGGGGGGTTCGGGGGGTAGTGGCGGATCCAGAGTGAGGGCCCGACCATAGGTGTAACGGGGATTTGGGTTGGGGGGGGCCCTCCGGCCCTCCCCCGGAATTTTGGGGGCCCCCTTTTTAGACTCCCCCAAACCCCCCCCAACCTCCCCCCCCCAAATTTTTTTATTTTTATGTCAAAAATCGCATTTTCAGCCATTGCTAATGCCAAAAACATTCAACTATGAAGTAATTTTGACATTAGACAGGGGTTTTAAACCATACCTGGGCAGACTTTTTCCCAGACGGGGGGGGGGGTGGTGGAAATCCGGTGCGTTTTCCTCGAAATTGGTACTGTATATTTTGTTGCGTAATTTGAGACCACAAACTTTATTCGAAAAGAAAAATAACACTGTGGACAGTCGATTGTCTACTTACAGTATACACTGTGGTCATTCAATTATTTAATCTACAGTTATTGACACCTAACATTCACGACAATTTACTACGGGGGTCTGGGCGGTGCCCCCAGAATTTGAATAATTTTTGCATTTGAGAATCCTCCCACAAATTAATTTAGAGCATTTCCGCGATCAATTAATGAGGTAAAGTATGGCCAGTTTTTGTAACATTGTATATGCGCCTATTCGCTCATTATATTTTTAATTTTTCCAATGGCTAAAAACTCTACAGTGCGCGCAAAAACAAAT
>JASAND010021387.1:0-38062 GCA_030248195.1 Trissonchulus latispiculum | reverse complement strand
TTCACACTTGTCATTTTATTGTAGCTATTATGGCTCTTGTTAGCGATGCTTATTCTTCTACTAGATGCTATTATACACCTGTCATTTTATTGTAGCTATTATGGATCTTGTTTACGATAACTTGGTGCTATTTTGTAATGACATGAAAGCGGAGCCGATATTGGATTACCTGGTGGAAGTGGGACTATTTACCACAAGCGTTGCAGATAAGCTCAGGCTTTGCACGCCTGAACACGATAGAAATTACGAACTGTTAACGACTCTTAATCGCCATGGTCCCAATGCCTCAATTCTACTTAGAGAAGCATTGAGAACATCAGGACAGAACGACCTTATGATGATTTTGCCGGAACCTGATCAGCCATTGGAGAAGAGCGTTACTTGGAAAATTTATACCCATCTAAAGGAGCTTCAGCTAAAAAGTCATAGAAAGTTCCAGTCTACGGATATAGCCCGATTTGACGTTGCATTTGTGCTGGGACACATGGACTGTGATGCTCGAACTGTAGAATTTACAGAATGGTTGGGAAACCACCCCTGTAAACGATGGACAGTACCCGAATGGCTCATTGTTCCATGGAATCATTATGACTGCAACCATTAACTTAAATTTATGCTGTATATCTGACTTACCTTGTATAATATGTAGTCACTTGTAAACCCTGCTGTATACTGCTTGAAATAAACATTTTCCGCCAGTTACACTGGCTAGAGAATTTAAAATTCTCTTTTCATAAAATATTAACAACTAACCTCAAATAAACAAACTTTGCATTTTCATCACAAATTGTTAGCCACGTACAGAGCGGAGCTCAGGTTGGAGAGAAAAACTAAGCTCATGTTTGAATTCTACATGCCTGAAAAACCTGTAGATAAGCTTTCCCCGCTAAAAATAGAGAATTTTCAAGTTTAAGCTTGGGTCGGTCATGGTTCCGGTCTAGGGCTGGATACAGATTGGAGCTTAGCTAATACAAGAAAACTAAGCTCATATTTGAATTCTACATGCCTGAAAACCCTATAGATAAACTTTTTCCACTTAAAATGGAGACTTTTCAAATTTAAGCTTGGGTCAGTTATGGTTCCGGTCATGGGTCACTTGCAGCGCGGAGCTTAGGTTGTAGAGGAAAACTAAGCTCATATTTGAGTTCTACATGGTCGAAAACCCCCTAGATAAACTTTTCCCGTTAAGAATAAACAATTTTCAAATTTAAGCTTGGGTCAGCCATGGTTCCGGTCTCCCTGAAGCTGAGCCTCCTCCTCCACCAGGCCGCTTTCGCCGCTTCGCCGCTTTCGCCGCTCACACCACCACCACCCCCAGGCCGCTTTCGCCGCTTCGCCGCTTTCGCCGCTTCGCCGCTCACACCACCACCCCCACCAGGCCGCTTCGCCGCTTTCGCCGCTCACACCACCACCCCCAGGCCGCTTTCGCCGCTTCGCCGCTTTCGCCGCTTCGCCGCTTTCGCCGCTCACACCACCCCCCCCCCCCCAAGCAATACCTCTGGTGCGGACCTATTACTACTCCCGTGTTCTCCTGTGCCGTTACCTTGCGACACGGGCAAGCATTGTCGAAAGAATGCAGTTACCATAAAGCTAAAGTACCTTTTCTGTATGTTCAGAATTTCAGTATAATGGTCTCTCGATTATATTCTCAAGGGTTCTTCACAATTAACAAATTAATATCTCAAGCTAATAGATACTTTTCCTCTTTCAGTTATGAGAGCTTGTCGTAGTACCCACAACCTATGTAGTATCCCCTCATGTAGTCTATTTTTATAGCGGGCTTACCGAGCGAGCCACAAATAGTCTTCAGCCATCCGAGTCACTGTTGTCAAGCGGGGGCAACTCTGGTCGGAGGAACGACTCTGGTTGCTTTGGGGGTGACTGCAATAACCACGCCTTGGGGGTGACTGCAATAACCACTCGGAAGTATGGTTTGGGATCTTGATTTCTGTCCTTGGTCTCCGCTTCTTGACTCCTTTTGATTGTCAGCGGAGAGCAGCATCTTTAGAGTCACGAGATGAACCACAACGATGCTGAACCACTTACAAAAAAAGAATTACTATGGTGAACATTTATTCAGGGTGTATAAAAATTAAAATAAGATAATTAACATTTTTCTAAACAAAAGGAGAAATGAGTTTCCAAAACCAATAGTTATCCGTCAACAGAATTCTGCAATGTCTGATATGATCACTTAAAAACGAAAGATGATTTTGAGATTTGGCTTTTGCGTAATTTGATCAGTTATCTTCAAAATTTATCCCGTGCCTGTTGACAAAAGTTAGTTCTAAACAGATCAATGCAGTACAATAGTCATGGAACCGATGACACTGACAATATATACTTTGCTGGAAACCAGATTAGCTGCGGAAATGCGAATGCACGATAAATTGTAAGAAATACAAATTAAGTAGGACATCATAAAAGGTAGACCTGAAGTATTAGTAAGTAGTAAGTAAAGTATTATTTAACCAAAAATTTTTAAGATTTGTGGTAAATTAAAAAAACCGGGTCAAGATCGAGTCTAAGCCAGACATGTGCAGGAGGGGAAATCCTGGGGGGGGCGTGAACTGGCGGCTTTGTGGCCGCCGAAAACCGGATATTCCGGTTTTATGCTCAAAAAACCGGAAAAATCCGGATTCTGGGGGAGCGTGAGGTACCCCTCTGGGGATGAGCTCCAGGTCTGGGGGTGAAACCCCCAACCTCCCCCAAGCACATGTATATGGTCTCTAAGCTCTTGACCCGGTGACCCTGTCCAAAAAGTGGCCCGAACTCCGCAGACCCGGTGACCCGATTCCACCGCTGTATTGCACATTGCATATTGCAAGCTGAATACACTAGAAATTGGTGAGTGTCTTACTCTTTCTATTCAGTTTGGGAACGAATTCAAACTTAAGCTTGGTTCGATTGTGCATTGTGCCTGGGTGGCTCAATCGGTAGAGCGTTGGCCTAGATAGCCAAAGGTTGTGGGTTCGATCCTCACCTCACGACGGTCGGTCTTGTCGGAGGTGCTGTAGTGACAACTGACATCCTTCTTTCTTTCGTTTAGAATCTTGTATTAAACATGAGTGGCAAATGTGGCCGGAAAAGGAAAATAAAAATTTGGTACGTAACCTAATTTTTCTATAAAATGTGCTTAATATGGCATGTTTTAGCTTCATGGGACAAAATCTGTGAGCTGAGGTAGGTATTGGATAATCGATCACAGATTCGTTCTTTAGTTCAAACTAGAAATTTTTGGAGAACCAGAATGTTTGTCATCTAGCTCATGTCGTGCGCTTCCCCGAAACTCATAAATGTTTGAAACTGAAAACTTTGAAAATGAAAGGAGTAGCTAATAGTTATCTTATCCCAAATTCAGCCGAATGAATGCCACAAACAATCTTCCTATTACACTGTTTAGTGGACTTGCCTCCGCTGCTTTTTACAGTTACATGTTGTCTTCAGTGGTTACGGTTACAATAAATTGATTCATGCAGTAATACAATTATACTACACTAACAATATTTAATATTGTTATTTATATTTATATATTAATATTGTTTAATTGTTTAATATTGTTCAATAATTTAATAATATTATTAATATGCAACACGTTAATTGATTTGTTTGCGAAAATTCTGTTTCATATAGTATAGGTACACACACAGACAATTTGATTATATATGATGTTTAGGGGTCAACAAATAAAGAGAATAGCTCGCTTAATTTCCCAAAGTCAAGACTTAATTCCACATTTCGGATAAGTAGTCAATTTTCTAATTAAAACTGAAAGGAACGGGGACAGAGAAGACGTCTGAGCCTAAGGTACCCCTTGTTCTTACTTCTTAGGACGGGAGAGGGACATTTGTTTGCTTTTCTGATTAGACCAATATTTACGGGAGATGAATGCAAAGCACAGCATTTTACTTTGATTGAATCTTGGGACGCCTTATCATGGCTGTTATCAAAATCAAAGGCACTTCCTGTCTTTTATCTTTCCTATTTACTCTACTAGGTTAAGCTAGGCACGAAGCTTCTTTGACGCCTGAAAGTTATATTGACTGTTTGTTTAGTTATTGGCTTCGGTCCTTCCCTACTTTCTGAACTTGAAAAAGTGCCTGCTCCACAGCAAAGCTTCTAAGTTCTAACTTCTACCTTTGCTTTATGTTTCACTACATAGTAGTATTTCAGATTAACACGGATTTGATTTCATCTTGATTTAATGAATGACAATGTTTTCTGTTTTTTCCAATTTCTAAACAGAAAACTTTTAAAGTGTTGACATGCAATACCACGTTGAGCAAGTTTTTATCCAAAGACCTATGATTCTTTCCCATTCGATCGCCTGGTTTTCAAAATTCTTGACCAATTGAGCTAAAAATTTTGTGTACAAATACGTGTTTGTGACCTCACTAAATTTTCTATTTATCGAGTTATAACTGCAGACAACCAATTTTTAAAGTGTCTTGAAAAACCTGTATAACGAATCACTGGTCTGGATGAACAAGGTGTAGGGGCGTGGGCGGTGTGCGAGCCGCGAGCGAAGCTCCCAGGATCTGAAAGTATTTTGGAATTCGGGGCTAAATAGCAATACGGGTTCTTTAGGATTTCAGAAGTTTTATTTTGCCAATGTATACGTAATTGTGGATCTTCATATTAGCAAGAATACATATAACGTGTTCCTGGCAAGCTTTAGTGAATAATGAGCCACAAATGCTGAATCGAGAGACTGGCATCGCATTTATGCTCAGTGGTCACTGAATTTGTACGTAGAACATTTCAGCAAAATTGGAGGCAAAATGCTTTGTTCGATCCACTTGCTAATAATCCTGCTTATTTTCGCAAATTTTGCAATATTCGACTTCAGCGTCGTGACCAAGTATCAGATAAATTGGTCAAAATTCGAAGATTTTTGGGTTCTTGTCTTGTCACAGCTCAGCTCAGTACAGCATAAGCTTTACATCTTAGGCTTATAACTTTAGTTTACACTGAGCTAACAGAAAGCGGAACGAAACCGGACATCAGATTCGTGTTCTGCAGCCTAGAAAATTCATATTGAACCTTTTAGCAAAATCAAAGACAAAAATGTTTTCGGTATGTCTTGGTTCACCCCTTGCGAATCGAAAAAAATCTAATTTCGTGAAATCGAAAATTTTGGCGATATTTTAGCTCAGCGTAGTAGAAACCATAGCCATACCTAGCTCATGCTCAAGTGATCAAGTTTTAATAATTTGGGATGGGTGGATCGATTAACCCTTTTCTGCCCAAGACTTCTCGGGGAAATCGGCTCAAAATGACCAATTTTACATTTTTGGCTGCCGTTTTTTACTGAGACCATCTAGAGAGATGGGACTGCCACCAATCGATAGAGAATTAATTGCTCTACATTTCATAAATAGCATTGAAGGGTCTCCGATGCACCCAGAAAAAGTTACAAGCCGTCAAAGTCGGACAAAGTACTAAATTTTGCTAAATTTTCATTGCAAAAATCCAATAAATTTATTTCTAGCTGCAAGACTTGATTCAGAGACGGGATCAACTATACGTTATTTTAATGCGCATAACCTCCCGCATCACCTGGCGGAACGACTTTTCTGCCGACGAACTACAGCCGGCTCTGGATTTGCTTGAATGCGGCTTGAACAGGGCTTGAAATCATCAAAATTTCCATAGCCGGCGGAATGCCATAGAAACTAGATTTTTCAAGCAGGTGTCGAAATATTCTCCTAAAATATTGTGGACGTGTTAAAGATATAAGGAGCAAATGCCCAGATTGCCAACCGGCAACTGCACCCTATCCCAAAATATAAGATGCCAAAAATCAGCACTTGTGCCAATTGGCAGCCGCGGGAATAACAGTGTTAATCATAAAATGCAGGCCTTTCTTTCCAACCGTCAGTAACAGGGTCTTAAAGAATAACATCAAAAATTTGATCTTTTGACAGCCTTCCAGCACAGTTTTACAGTGTTTTCAATCCCAAAGAACAATTTTTAAATGAATTTGTGGAAAACTCACAAAATCCAAGCAACATTCGGCTTTTGGTTTAATGATAAGTCAACAGTCCATTCTATCCTCTTTATACTTTTGTTATATCTATCATAGGATCATAAGTCCCTCCGGGTCTTCTCTGAAGCAAGCTATATAACAAAAAGAAAGTACTAAGCTCGAACAGGTAGTGTGTAGGTTAGCATACACGGGCGAGTGCTTTAGATGACTGAAGTTTTAAACGTCCTAAGCTTAAGCTTCTCTTATATTCGACTTGCTTCAGAACTAAACCTCCTGTATCTCTGTCACTACGAATATATGTTGAAACTTGTTTGGACGCAATTATCTTGCCTGACTGCATCCATCGGAGTTTCATACTCTCTACCTGAGAAGCTGTTGTCCAGGACTTAATAGGCACCTTTGCCTTTCACTTAAATTTCTGGCTTTCCCTCGTTGCAGTAATCCCGCAGCTTGTTTCTTGCCAACTTCAATTTCAGCCTTTACATTTCTAAATATATATTACGGGAAGATCTTTGTTATTTTGTACCTAAAGATTCTTGTAGATCTGGCAGAAGTTATCATTTATTATAAGCTTTTTGCCAAAGGTCATGACACTATAACTAGTCTGACTAAAAATTAACTGTACAATTTCTTGGAATCTAATCTACATCTGAAGCAATGAATGAATTACGCCCTATAAGTGTAGACCATGAATTCATAGCTAGAAATAAAATATGAGCAGCAGTAGAATTCAAAATTCAAATTTACAAGCTATTTTTTAAATTTAACACAACTTCTTGAATTTAGTTTGATATTTGAGTTGCATATACTTCATGTTTTTGAGTCACTAATAGTTAAGCATCGTAGTTCGCAGTTGTCAATGGGAGAGGTGAGGTGTACCCCAAAGGATTCAGGATCTTCCCATTTGATCTCTCTTCAATCCCTGGGAGGTCACAGCCAGGGGCTCTTTTCTCAATCTTCTAGTGGCTTCCTTGTCTTCATAGTGGCCTGTCGTCACTCTTTCTGTAGGGATTCTTTCAGCACTTCCATTAATTATTCAGTCAAAAGCTTGCAGAAGGAACAGACACCTTCATTTCATTGAATCTCTAAAGGAACATGGCACGAAATTGTAAAGACCAAGAGACAGACCTACTTTCAATGGGAGGAAAGGGAGCCCAGGTTTGCCTTAATTACATCAGTGGGGAGAGAGAGAGAGGCTCCTCCAGAGTCTATTTGTCCACTGTCACTTTTCTGATTTTTTAACGTTAACATTTAACTTTTGACTAAACGTCCACTTGCGCTGATTACCTACAACTCTACAGAAAAAAGTTTTGTGCTTCATGGAAAATGCTTAGTATTTATTATTGAATTAATTTAGTTAACAATTTGTTTGATTTTCAACTAATATAATAACTTACCTAAAGAATTTATGTCACGGGCTGGCGTCATGCTCTTCGTGTAGTGTAGTGTATTGCAGTAAACACTGTTCTCTGCACGCCATCGGGGGCCTAACTTTCAAACTATGTTTTCACTTTTACCTTTTACCTTTTACTTTTGGCTTTGAGCTACCCGTTTCCGCATTTTTGGGTTAGTATATATGTTTGTTCTACTTTTCAGAACTAATGATGTTTATGAAATTTCTTATACTTAATTGCATTGCGCTGATACTGATAGTTGATGTCGGTAAGTCAACATTAATCGCCTTTCATTCTTAATAAGGCAAATGCTCGTCGCCGAATCTTTTCCACCGAATCCGCTCACCTCACTGACCATTATTGCTCGAAATCCGATAACATGATCAATCGAACTTTGGTAACAAATTCGACCACGAAGTAAAAGCTCGAAAAATTAAAATATCACAAAATTAAAAGATCGAATAATTATAAATAGCACAATTAAAAGATCAAAGCTTTTCTATTTGCGAAATGAAATTTCATCGTGTTCTGCTGATTTCTCAGGAGGTCAGGGCATGGTGATAAATAAACCTTATCTGCTAAAGCTGTCACAGTCGCTCAAGGCCGATTTACATGAGGCAACTTTCCAGCAACTATTTTGGGAAGTAACTTTAAAGCAACATTAGTTGCTGAGAAAATTGCTTACGATTTATCGTTTATACGTAGTGTTGTTTCAGTAACCGATTTTAGTTTCAGTTTCAGTTTCACTTTCAGTTGGTGGTTCGAAATAATTTCAGTTTCAGTTTCAGCCGGCAGACCAAAATAGTTTCAGTTTCAGTTTAAGTTTCAGTCGGCAAAGTAAAATAATTTCAGTTTCAGTTTTAGTTTCAGTCGGAGTTTCAGTTTCAGTTTCAGTTCGTTTTAAAAACAACGGTCTCCAGCTCTCTAAGTTAATATAAAGTACAATTTAATGTTTATTCAGCCTCCCTTACAGCAATGTTAACAGAATCGAAGCTCAAAACCTTAAAAATTTCAAGATTTAAGGAAAGACTGAAACTAGTTTCAGTCCGAGTTTCAGTCTTTTACCCAATATAGTTTCAGTTTCAGTTTCAGTTTCAGTTTCAGTTTCAGGTCTCTTCTCAAAATACTGTAGTTTCAGTTTCAGTTTCAGTTTCAGTGACTTAAACTGAAACCTGTACAAACTGAAACCTAGTTTCAGTTTCAGTTTCAGTGACTGAAACAACACTATTTATACGAGGCAACTTGCAGGCAACATTATTTATCTAGCAACATTCTCTTAGCAGCCAACGACAATTGTCCGCGCCTAAAATGCAAAAGTCATTGCCTTGCGTGATTGGATGTTGCCTGCGAGTTGCCTGAAAAAATTAAGTTCTGGACCAAGTGAAAATTTAAAGTTGCTTACTGGTTGCTTACGATTTTGTGAGTGTTCACACCAGGCAACTTTTGAGCAACTTTCAGTTGCTACAAAGTTGCCCAGAAAAAGTTGCCTGAAAGTGGCATCAAAGTTGCCTCGTATAAACAGGCCTTTAGATTCAACACTAAAACTTCTACTATCAAAGGGAAACGATCAAAGCGGAGAAAAGATGAGATCCAAAAATTCAAAAAATCCAATCAGAATCCAAAAATTTAACGGTTTCAAACATTTTAGTTCAACGTATATGCCAATCTTTCGACTTTATTGGTCAGGTTTTGCAGATTTTTAGCAATGGGGAATCATTTTGGGAACTCATGATAGAGCTCAACGAAATAAGCTTTACCGTGTATATTTGGATAACTGTTTCTTACTTATTTGCGCAAATGATTTGTTGATTCTTAAACATTTTGATCTACAGACTCACTCCATCACTGTTAAGAGTTGAACAACTAATTTTAATACCCTAGTAGCAGATTCAGATCCTATTTAATCCGGTGTTGAATGAAATGTTAGGATATAAAATTATTTGGATCAAGTAAACAATTTCCCCCCAAATTCCCAAGTAAAACTATCTCCCCCCCAACGCTTTATCTTACGCAAAACTTGACCAAATTGATTAAAACTTTGTGTGTGTGTGTGTGTGTGCATTTCCGACACATGCCTGATTGATTGGTAACAAAATTTTAAAATTTTAAAAATTTTAAATTTTTAAGGTTTTTGGGGGGATTAAGGGGAACTTTTGTCTTCGATTTTGCTGTAAAGTTGTATATAGGAGTTTTCTGTGTACTAGAACACGAATCTGAAGACTGTTTTTCGACCCAGCTTTTCGTTAGCTCAACATAAGCCAACTACTTTAGCTTACTACTTTAGCTTCCACTGAACTAACGAAAATTTGAATCAAAAAACGGACTTCAGATTCGTGTTCTGCGACCCTGGAAACCCCTATATACAACTTCTCAGCAAAATCGGAGACAAAAAATGTTTTGGTTCCCCTTGGTCCCCCCTTAAATAACTTAAAAATTTAAAATTTTTAAATTTTTAAAATTTCATTGACAATCAAGCAAATATATGTTGGAATGCACTCACACAAAATTTGAGCTAAATTGGTCAAGTTCTGAGAAAGATGGCATCAAGTAAACTATCTCCCCCCTCCCCCAATTGAGGCTGAGGGGGGGGATGCTTACTTGATCCAACTATTTCAGCTGATGGGCATGGCTGTATTGGAATGATTTGTGAATCGAATCCTGAAAACACAAAACGGACTTGTACTGACGAAGACGGGAGCAACTGTGGTCAGTACGGAGCCACACGGTATGTGACACCACACTTTGACTTTGACTCTTTTACTTCAATCTTATACTTAGGCTTATCAATTTTGATTACAAATTGTCTATTGTATTTAAGGGAGATTTAGTTTAACCTTTGGCACATTTAGGGTAGCTAATTTTAAGATTTATCAGCTGTGCCCCGATTGAGCCTGCATTAGCTTAACTACATACATACGCACAACAGAACCGAAGATAAGTATATGTTCATATACAATTTTAACCTACCACGTGGCACTAGGCGTGTGAACCGTGTTAATTTCCCAATTTCTGGAGGTTGCTGTTTTAAAAATTTTAATTTAATGATGTACTTAAGGAAACTACTTAAAAATTGAACTTGTTTCATAGGCCCTATTTCTTTAAAGATTAAACGGATTAGATTAAAATTAATCCGCATTAAAGAAACAGCACCTCGGATTAAACGGATTAAAATTTAAAAGATCGAGTTAAACAAGTTAAACGGATTAAATTTAATCCTGTTTCTTTAATGCACCTAGGATTAAGATTTTAATCTAATCCTGTTTCTTTATTCACACTTCGGATTAAAAATTCAACGAGTTAATTTTAATCTGATCCGCTTAATCGCTGTTTCTTTAAAGATTAATTGTTAATTCCGCCGCTTGCATGTTCAACTGGTTTTTAATCCTCGTGCAGCTACGCGGATTAAACGGATTAAAATTTGGCGGATTAAAATTTTTAATCGCTGTTTCTTTAATGGCTGATTAAATGGATTAAACTTAACTCGTTTAATCTGCAGATTAAAAATGGTCGGATTAAGCGAGTTAATTTTAATCCGTTTAATCCGTTTAATCCAGCATTAAAGAAATAGCAATTAAAATTTTAATCCGGCTGATTTTTAATCCGTTTAATCCGATCACTTTAATCTTTAAAGAAATAGACCCTAGAACATGCGGCAAACTTTTGCTTAACAGTAAGCATCGTTTGCTGTAACATGTTTCATGGCCAACCCCACTCAATGTGTTTAATATTTTTGCTTGTAATCGATATATACTTAAAGTGGCACATACAAAAAGGAAACCTATTTTCTGATTTTAAATTTGCAATATTGTTTTAGATGGGGTGAACGTTTAGTCAATGGATTCGATATTTCCTGCGAACTTGAGAAAAAAGTTTATGCACCTTTTAATGGAACGGTTTACTATTACGTACCTTTTGGTGATGGTTCTTGTCTAGATAAGGGTGTGAAAATTGAAGGCGAGGGTGCATGGCAAGGTACCTAACTTTATCATTCTTCCATATCCACACTGCATTAAATATGATATACATTGAATTACATTATCTCAGCTATGTTTTGAGGACTACAAGGGTAAAATAATTTAAACTGGTGTTCCAAATAGAACTAGCGAGGTAACAAGAAAGGGTTGCTGGTGCTTTCGTTTCATTTTTTACGTTACACTTTCATTACGTTAACTTTGAAAGGATCCCTGACAGTTACCGAGGGAGAGTACAATACGAATTTGAGTTCTTCGCATCGAGAGCTTTCACTTGAGTATCATGTTGATCACACGTTTGTCAAAGCCAAAGTTTGAGTTTTGGTGTGTTTAGTCATTTTGACCTTTTCCAGCTTTTGTAACTCAAATTTCGTACATATGCATGCATTCACGCGTCTGCCATATTGCAACGGTTTATCTAATCAACATGATAACAACCATGTTATGCGGTTTCAACCACTTTCACTTTTGACTATTTACAACATCACCGTTTTAGGGTACTTTCCCGTATCTCATTGGAGGACGAACACGGGGATCCCTGAGGAGCTCACTCCCATTTTTCCGCATCCAAATCTTTAGCCAAATCGTGGCCAAATGTTCCAGGCTGTCTTAAATGTTCAGTGAATAAATGTTTTGTTTGTGTATCTTTTTGATAGATTTCATGTTTAGGTTATTTTGCCACAATTGCTTACATTGAAGTCTTCAAAAAGAGCGGCCATGTCAAAGCCGGAGAACTGATCGGCCGTGCCGTGAACGTGCGTCATTGTAACACAATCCTGGGCCTGCGTCAAACCAGTAACCACATTCTCTTCAGTCTTTATAAACACGGCAGAGTAATCGATCCCACTGGTCATCTTCAAGGATGTAAGATTTTAATAAAAATTGTTTAGTTCATTGTTAAAGTAAAGCAGAGCTATATATAGGTGTAGACCACGTTCCAGTAGGCAATTTTCGCTAGCCGGAAGAGAAGCCCGGCAAATTTGGTCATGTCTTTATTCTCGCCCGAGTAGATCAGGACTAGTTAGCACTGCAGACTGAAGCCGGAGTTGGTGTCCACGCTCATTTTCATAATTTTTTGTCGAGATTTTCATAATTTGTCTGCGTGTCTGAATAGAATAACCAAGTTGAGACCGCCTGCAGCGGTGGACGAATAAATTTTTATACCTGGCGGACCCAAGAAAGTAATTTAACAGGGCATCACCCAGTCCTGGTCGCTTATTTATAAAATGTGATTCACGCAGCAAGAAAGTGTACAACGATATCTCCCACATTTTCAGAGTGTACAAACAGTGATATTACCTAGAGTGTACGCTTCCGGGTCCGCCCACTCTGGAAGTTTATTTGCCTTAGAACACATAAACAAACTTAAATTTTATTCCCCAAACTTCTGTAAAACGATTATGATTTTAGGCATGTGCACAGGCAGAATTTGTGAAAGCAACGACCAAAATACTATTCAGGGAAAGCCATTTGATGGCAAAGAGTATGTTCTAACTATCTTCAATTAGTACATTGTTATGTTTTTCTTCGCAATTTTGTCTTGCATTCTGGTCTTAATCTTAGCAATAACTTCAAACGTCGCCTGATTTATCAAAGCTATATCAAAGAATAGACTAATCTAGACTTGTTAGTTTGTAGAATACTTATGTCATAGGTTTGTTCGTTACTAATTGTTAGCTTCAAATTGTTGAAAAAGTTTTGAGATTTTTGTGGAACAAGCTTATTTCAGAAATTTTGGCATCGGGTTTGAGCTCAATTGTCCTGATAAGGAAGACCCTCCAACGCCCGCTTATGTAGTGGAATCAGAAGAAGACGGAGAAGAGGAAACAAATTCAGCGGATGCCAAAGTGCCTCTTATCTATTCACCAATCGAAGGAGATCGACTGGGTAGAATCAGACTTCGAGATCCTAATAAACATCCAAATGATTGCACCAATGACGGTGTCTTTATTGAGGGTGCTGGTCCTTGGAAAGGTAACCGATGAGGGGGATGTTGTATAGGTCACATTACTTTGGCACAGATCCTTGTGAGGCAATCAAACGAATATACATTCGGGTAATGTAAGTGAAGCATAAGCATAAGCATTCTACCAAAATGGTATTATATATAGGTAGTAGATAAACATGTGTAGGCAGAATTTTGACCAAACCGTAACCGTATTTTTATTGTGGAAGAAACGTTTACGAGGGCTGCCCGTCTCGACAGTCGAGAGTGATGCTTAAATAGATGGTTTATGGTGCTGGTATCGCTTCGCTTTGTGTAAATTTTAGCCTATGCTTCAATTTTTTATGCAAGTGGACCAAACTTTCCACATATATATATATATATATATATATATATATATATATATATATATATATATATATATATATATATATATATATATATATATATATATATATATATATATATATATATATATATATATATATATATATATATATATATATATATATATATATATATATATATATAATATATATATATATATATATATATTATTTTGGTGCTCCTTGACATTCTGGGACCATTCCGCATTTTTAGGTGAAAAAATGAAAAGTTTTTGGTTCTTGTCATTTTTCTCTCATTTCGTAGTCACTACACCAGATGGTTGTTATTGCTGGAAAGAAGGCACCAAAACGAACATTTTTGCTTTTACAGCCTTTGAGCTATCTCAAGTGGTTAAGGCCAAAAACAATGTTGGGGTCAAAGAATGGTCGTTTTTCGAGAAAATAAATTTTTTCGAAAATACTACCGAATCATCTGGACAATTTTGGTTTTGCTGTTCGATCGATACACAGTTTCATTGCACATTTTATCAATGCCCATTAGCAGGAGTTCGTTGGTCCAAGCTAGAGATTTGGCCGAAAAACATTTTGCCAAAACTACGATTATTTGTTTTGAACAACTTCTCTTTTTGCGAGAAAACTGAATGCAAAGTTGCGAAATTTCGTATCACGGCACATTTGGCGGATTTTCTGGAGCATCTGTTGACTGTTGAGCCAAGGCTAAAAAATTTCCGTCTGCCTGCATGTCCTCCGCGCCATGGCACAAATAGAAGATTTGGCCGATACTACAGTTTTGAGAAATCGCTTTTCAAAATTTTTTGTCTCCGTTTAGCCTTTATGTCAGAAAATGTTTGCTAATTTTTCTGCTAATTTTGCTAGTTTCATAAACCATGTGACTGTAGTGATTATAAGCTTTTCAACGATGTATAAAGCTATTTCCAACTCCTAATATTGCGGAAATTATAGCGTTTCAAAATATCACCAAAAAACAGCACAAAAGGCTACCACCATACCTTGAGCATCTCAAACAGCAAACTGCCTGCCACCATACTTTAAGGTGCTGGTTCAGGTATTTGCAGCAAATTTTATGTAACTTGCTGTGACTGTAATTTGCTCAATTTTTGGAGTTCAACAATAATTTTTATATCACTTTAAAGCTTAGAATGTGCTTGTTACAACCAGGTGCAGTATAGCTGTATCATTTCAACTCTTCGGCTTGAACAACATGATATTTGAACAACGACTTGCAATAACATGCAAACAATTTTTGAACGTGGATTTCTCGAAGTGTGAGAAAGCTAACGAAAAGCGACCAGTTCAGGCTTCAAAAGAAACGTCTTCCCGAGGGCTATTTTTTCTGAAATTGTTTAACGAGTAAAGAAGCTCAAGATTTTGAGAAAAACGTAAATTTTTTCCGATTTTCGTCAAAATTTTCAAGTTTGGACGCTTATTTCTCTCGAACTGAAAGTCCAAATGCAAAACCATGAAAAATAGCCCTCGGTAATTGTCTCAAAAATACGTGTGTAAAGCCGTTTTTTAATTGATTGCATGAGTTGAGAGAAATCCTTGTTCAAAACAATCTAGTTGATATTTTCAAAATTTCACATTTTCGCTGCTGTGCGCCGGCAGAGATACCGTAGAGAGCTCTCCCTTGGGCGTAAGATGTTCTTTAGGACCACAAATATGGACAATACTTGACCGACGGACCAGCGCTGTTGAAGCTGTCGAAATCTTGCAATATTTAATTTTTCGAAAAATGGCCGGTTTTAGACCTCGAAAATCAATTTTCGCTGTTATCTCTTAAACCTTAATTAATCGAAGAAAACTCTCAAGAGCAAAGTTGTAGGTCTTGATGAGAGGATTCGAATGACTATAAGTTCATCCATGTAGGGTGGTCACAGTGCTAGTTATGGCGGAATAAAGCTAATTTCTCCAAAACTCAAATTTTCAAGCCGCGACTTTTCTAACATGTTTTATAGGGTAAATAATGTAATTGTAGCAAATTTGAACGACAATTGCGCTTTTAAAGCCTAAAAATACACGAACCCGAACCAGCACCTTAAGTCCCTTTAATACTCATTTTATGATAGGAAGCACACTCTTCATTTCATTGACCATTGCTACCGTCAGTGTAATTTTGATCAGGTATAACCTTAAACCTGCAGCATCCTACAACTACAATCAAGCTGGTTGGAGTTATGGTTAGGTCTAATTTTATTTTTATTCGAACCTTTCATCAGATATTCCTCTTTGTTTGCCACGCTCCTTGTGGCCACGAAAACAATAAACAAGTAGTATTTTTGTTTAGATTTCACAGTACGCATGTACAATGTTCGATTTCATAAACCACCTGGTCGCTATCCTATCCAGCAGGGTGATCCCGTCGCACGTCGACTCAACTGTCCGGATATCAATTCCGTTTTCATTGAATTTCGTCATCGTGGTCGCCTTGTCAACGTGACTGAACAAATTCTAGGCTCCAACTGTACCATGCCTGAATTTTAGACTGTAACTTTTGACGCTCCAGTTTCTCTTCCTTTTCTTTCTATTGTCTTATGTTACATGTTTTGTTTCTATATTGCGTAGTGACTGCTGTTTTTCATTTTTGTAGGATTTTGAACATAAAAGAATTTTCAGAATTCTAACGAGGCGAGACTTCTATTAAGTTTATGTTCATAGGTTTATATATTTTTAACAAGCAATATTTCTATGCGTTGCGTTTCGGCCGATTTTTTGAACATCTCCGATTTTGCTCATTTTTACATATTTTGTACTCCAAATGGGTCCGCGGAACAATACAAGTGCGTTTTGTGCAATATTGCTTATATCGTTCTGTAGAGCCCTTCAAAGGTGACCTCGGCATGTGTTAAACATAGGAAAATGAAAAAGTTAGGTTAAAACGTTTGTGTCCAAAAAAATTATGTATGAAAGATATAGCGCTAAAGCTTTGCACATATGTTTAGGACATATTCTAGAGTGCAGCGAGTTACTTTGGTGGATGAAATTGCTGATAATAGAAATTTGCTGACAGAAAATAGCGCCACTCCGACTGTACCCAAGCTGAAACTTCAGCAGTCGGCCGATAACACATGGAAAGCACCCCGAAGCGCGGTTTCATCGCGAAAATCCAATGTTCGGTGGATGTTCGACAATGAACCGCTATAATTCGTTGAATTTTCTTCGGTAGACGCGGATATGTTACGTGCGTCTCCTTAGCGAACCAAGTCTTTGATCCAGCGCTGGAACTATTTGATCCAGAAATAGCAGCAAGCAAAACTATGCGTGAGTCAAAAACATTTAGCTTTGAGTCACGCATGGTTCGGCTAAAAAACTGACTTTTTTATTGGTTCGCTAAACGAAGTCCTGCAAACCAAGTTTTGAGTTATTAGCTCATTTTATGCCAGCTGATAGCCCTTCAAGAGTACACCATTAGTCAGACTTCAGAATTTACTGAAATTGCAAAGAAAAGCGGAATTTTTAATTAGAATTAGTAACATAAACAAGCAAAAGTTGTGTGCAAAACGGTTGTTGCAAGTTATGGAGTTTTACTTTTCATCAAAAGTATTGTGCCGGCTACGCAGTAAAGGTATATATTTATTGGCTGTGTCTCTGCCGATTTTCTTCAGTTTTCGAGTTTATTAGCCAATGCTTATAAATCAAAAGTTTCTAAGTGGTTTTCCGCAGCGTTCCAAAAAAATTGTGTGAACTACGTAAGCAGGAAGGATGAATTGGCATTAACGTAACTTGCGGCCTTTAAGACTGGTGCATAATCTGCATATACGTATTGCTTCCTGTTAGGATGTATACGTGCAAGGATTTTAGGATGTTTAGGATGTATGTCAATGTCACACCAAACTGTTGTAATATTCTCGGATGTACCTATATGGAACGTCGTCCAAATTAAAACGGGAATTTAAACGGGATCCCGTTGAAAAATCCCCGCCGTAGACGGGATTTCTGACGGGGTTATTTTTTATGATGCCTAAAATTTTTCCTGAAAGTTAGTACAAAGGTTTTTTGCTTAGCCAAGTTTTTCTAGTGGCTGTTATACTGTAACTGTGTAAAGTAAGCATACGTAGGTCGCTTTACAACTAACGTTTATATCAAAGCTGCTTCAAAAGGACACGTTTTTTACGAAAATAACAAAAACTAGAAACCCCGTCAGACAACGGGGTTAAAACATGGTTCTAACGGGATATTTTAACAAATTTTCCCTCGGGATTTTAAACGGGATCCCGTTTCTAATTTGGACGATGTTCCTATATGTAACTTAATTTGCATAAAAAGGAAAGAATTAAATGACATCATTACATAAATCCAAATTCCAGTTTATGTACTGCGTTGTATATACGTATTATTATGTTACCCCTGCCTATATTCAACACATCACCAGTTCAGCTGTCCACAGATATTCAGTGTAAAAGAGACAGAACTATGTGCAGCATAATGTATAATAGCCGGCTACGCTGAGGCGTAGCCGGAAAAACTAAGTCTAATCAAGAGTACATAATATAAGAGTGTGTTACTAGGCACACTCTACGTTATCAGAGCAAAAACTATGCTCTGCACGCTAACGGCCCACCCACCCCCGCAAATCAGACCCTAGTGACCCCCCCCCCGCAAATCAGTACCTAGTCGAAACGGGGGTACGCTCACTCGCTCTATGTTTATGTGCTAAAGCTCGAAAACACAAGCAGTGCGTGCGAGAATTTTGTGCCTGCTTCGAGCTTTAGAACACAAGCATAGCGCATAAAAATCTTTGAAGTGATGGGTCTAATTTGCGGGGGGGGCCGTTAGCGAGCAGAGCATAGTTTTTGCTCTGATAACATAGAGTGTGCCTAATGGCACACTCTTATATTATGTACTCTTGGTCTAATCTGCTGAAAGCGGGAAATGGTCCTATCATGAGCAGTGCTGAGAATAAAACGGTGGTTATCCCCGGGAAAACATTAAATTTTATTTTTCAATTTGCCACCTTTTAATTTGCAGCAACACACCAACGAATAGTCATTCTTGGACGCAGCTTTAAAATAAACCAAATGGTTGAAAAAATTTGAAGTTTGCACATGTAAAGATTGCTAAGTCGCGACTGCGTCCGCTCACCGAAACTAGTACGACTTTACTCCAAAAAGTAGGTTATCCCAGGTTGTCCATATTTTTAAAAATTGACTGAAATGGTATTTTTCGTAGAGAAAACGAATGTTGTAGGTTTTGAATGGCTGTAGCGTATTTGCAAGGTAATAATTTATCAAATCATTGTCAATAAAATGCAACCAATTAATACAATAGAGGTAATTGGTTTTCTATATTTACGAGTTATATAATCTTTTTTTAGAAAATGTATAAACTACAGCCATTCAGAAACCTATAGCATTCGTTTTCTCTGCGAAAAATAGCATTTTAGTCAATTTTAAAAAATAAGGAGTAAAGTCGTCCTACTTTCGGTGAGCGGACGCAGTCGCGACTTAGCAATCTTTACATGTGCAAAATTCAATTTTTTTCAACCATTTGGTTTTTTTAAAGCTGCGTCCAAGAAAGACTATTCGTTGGCGATACTGCTGCTACAAATTAAAAGGTGGCAAATTGAAAAATAAAATTTAATGTTTTCCCAGGATAACCACCGTTTTATTCCCAGCACTGCTCATGTTAAATGAGCGGACCATTTCCCGCTTTCAGTAAATTAGACTTAGTTTTTTATGTTAGTAATTCTAATTAAAAATTCTGCTTTTCTTTGCGATTTCAGTAAATTCTGAAGTCTGACTCATGGTGTACTCTTGAAAGGCACAAAATGAGCTAATATACGCAAGACTTGGTTCGCAGGACGACTTTTAGCGAACCAATAAAAAAGTCAATTTTTTAGCCGAACCATGCGTGACTCAAAGCTAAATGTTTTTGACTCATGCATAGTTTTGCTTGCTCTTTCTGGATCAAACAGTTTCAGCGCTGGATCAAAGACTTTGTTCGCTAAGGAGACGCACGTGGCTATGTTGGAGGCCTATTGGGCTCGAGCACACGATGACTTCAGCTTGGAAGGGGATAAGTTGGAGCAGACTATAGTGAAGCAGCACAAGAAGGTGGCTTCTTCGGCGAAGAAAGTCGTCGAGAAAATGGAGGACTTTGAGGAGCATAGGTTAACGTGGGGGGTCTGGAGGGTCCAAGCCCTCCCCCCAACCCGGACAAGGTACAAGCCCTATCGTCGTCGGGGACAAGGGGTAACGAAAAAATGGCCAAGGGGTAACCAAAAACAGCCGGAAAAAATTAGTTTTTACAGTAAAATTTCAAAAAACTTCCGGCTTCGCCGGAATTTTTTTGCTAAAATGTTTAGCTAAAATTTTTCGGGAAAATCGGACAAAATTTTGAAATTTTTTCCAAAACTTGAAGATTTTTTGCAAATTTTGCTAATTTTAATAAAAATTAGCGTTAATGTTTCAAAAAATTTTACAAATTTTTTCTTGAGGTACAAGCTCCCCTGAAAATTTTTGCTCAAGGTAAAGCCTCCTCAAAATTTTTTGGGGACAAGCCCCCCAGGACCCGACCCTATGTTAATGTATGTTGAGGAGGTTCTGGTTCTGAGAGCTTTCACGAAGAAATATTGCTCGGAAGATGCAGCGATGCCTGTTGAATTTGTGGACAGGTTAGATCAACTGTCGACCTTGAAAGAAGCGACCCCGACAATTTGGATGCGATGGCTAAGGTCGCCAAAGGCGGTATCCGTGACACGGTCCGCGAGGTTATGGAGGGTTAATGTGCTTTCTTTGTGTCGAATGGAGCCTTTCTTTCTTTGAAACATACACCATGTGTTGGTAGATATAAATGAGGTCACTGCCCTTGGCATTGTCGACATTGAGGCCTCTGTCTCCTTGGTCTCCGAGGAATTCTACGAGCGAGTAAAGGCTCATGCGGTGACCCCGATAACAGAAGTTGTTATGCCGTCTACTGCTGCAGCAGCAGTAACACCCTTACCATTTTCGGTCAATGTACTCTGTCAATGCGTTTTGTATCCGGTTATGGCTATGTTCCAAAAAACCTGATACACCGATACTACGTTGTTCCTTATTGCAGAAATGTTGATTGGACTTGATTTCTTGCATGATTTGGGGTTCTCACCGTAAAGTTATTGGAAATTCCTGGACGGACAAAATTGATCAGAATTTGATCGATACAGGTAAGGAAGGACCTCTGAAAAGCCGAGCTTATTGGATGAACTCCTGGCAGTCTAATGCAGCGGTACCAGAATGAAACTAACTTAACACAATTATACCGTTACCCCGTGAGGGCAACTCAAGCGAGGAAACCGCGGCACAAGTGAATAACACCCAAACGCGCAGGACCCGGCCGGGGAAGCCTCGCCAAATATATAGACCTAGTGAGGGGGGTGACGCCCGCTCAACCCCCCTCAACAGGGGACCCCACCCAATTCCAGGCCTAGCCTATAGGTGGAGCTTCATGTCACGTGGTGTCTGACATCAGGTGTGTGAGAATGGGTTCTGCCCCTTTCTACGTCATAAAGAGTATTTCCTCACTAGAGATTAAACATATAGGCCAGACAGAGGGGAACCCTCCATAGTTGAAGGGGGATGTTGTTGTTGTTTGTTGTTTAAAATTAAAAAATTTTCATGCAGCGTAGCGTCCTGTGGAGCCTTCGCAAGTTGGTGTTGTCGGTTCAACTCTCGACGTGGCACGTTTTTACAAACTACGATGTACCCTAAATGTATACTTTTCAGTGCGATACGAACAAAGTCCGAAAAAGTGGGCGTGGTAGGTCGATACGGTAGGAGGCTAACTAAGGTCTTACGAACTTTGGTAAGCCAAAAGGGCCCAAACTTTCTCTAATTATGTGATTTCGTTAATCCCTGCTTTCGCAGTGCTAGATTACGTTATTCGTATTGTCGCTGTTATTTGGTGGCATTTCGAAGATATGAGTCAGTAACTCCAAAATACCTTGGCAGAATCGTCTGAAACTTTGCACATTACAAGCCAGTAAGTGTACCAATATGTGCAAAAACTTGAGTCGGCTCCACTGTTTCGAAATGCTAGATTGCTTTCTAGAAGTATGAGTGACGGACGGCCACTTCAAAAAGCTCTAAGACAGTTGTAAGCGTGTACTGAACGAAGGGAGCGTAATAATGAAAACCAATTTCATAACGAAATATCCCCAATAACCATCATTTCGGTAAAATCGGTGACAACAAATTTGTCCCCATTTTTACTGCGCTTAAAGCTTTTCGCGCCTAAAATAAGGGTTATTTCTTAAAAAATGTGAGCTAGCACACTAACCAGAAAACCAAAGCCCTCGAAACTTAGCCAAAGTTTACCCCAATTGGTAAACCCTGGGGATGGCTAAGGGTTGCCAATTTTATTAGATCCAAAACGGCGCACGGTCACTTCGAAACTCTTCACCAAATTTGAAGCTTTGACCTTTTATTGCTGAAGAAGAAAGCAGCGCTCGGAAGCCGGAATAGTTATAGTACCAACAGTATATAATAGATAAGAGTAAGAAACTATTATACTACTATGTACTTAGCATGCCAGGCATGGTCGGTTCGTTAACTTGGGACCCCTCCGGAACTTGGGGGGTCCCAGTTTGCACTTAATTCGCGCTTTTATATAAGCGTGTGTCTGTTTGCTGATTGGCCCGATAGCCTAAAGCTTGCTATTGGCAAGAGTACATAATAAATAAGAGTGTGACAAGCGTCAAGCTCGTAGTTATTAGGCTTGGGACATCATCTGCACGATAACGGCTGACCCCCCCACAAATTAGACCCATCACTTCAATGAAACTTGCACGCTATGTTTGTGTTCTAAAGCTCAAAAACACAACTACTCAGTTGGTTCAGTGTGCGTCTGTTGCGAGCTTCAGCACACAAATATAGCGTGCAAATTTCTTTGAAGTGATGGGTCTAATTTGTGGGGGGTTGTCAGCCGTTATCGTGCAGATGATGTCCCAAGCATAATAGCTAAGAGCTTGACGCTTGTCACACTCTTTCTTGCTATTGGTAATTTATCAGTAATTTTATTAATTAATTATAACTTTATTTAGGGTAATGCAATTATAAAACTAATTCACAAGTTTGTGGCATTTTTCTGCCCTTTTCGAAGATACTAAAATTGTTGCAGATTTACATTCCTTCGAATTTTTGTAGTATGGAACAAATTTTGTATCATTGAAAACAGCACAAAAATGCTACAAAGTTGTCAAATTATTTTTTAATTGCATTGACGTCAATTAAGTTATAATTAATTAATAGATTTACTAATAAATTACCTACAGTAAGCCTTGAAAAATCTGAATTCTGGGGGGAGGGACCCCTCTGGGAGGGGATGGGGTCCAGGTCTGGGGGATTAACCCCCCTAAGTACATGTATGGTGGGGCACCCCGTAAGTCCCGAGTTATTGAATCGAGCATATCTGGCATGCTAAGTACGTAGTAGTGTAAGAGTTTCTTACTCTTATCCATACATGTGCTTGGGGGAGGGTGGGGGATTTTCATCCCCCACAGACATGGAGCTCACCCTCCCAGAGGGGTTCCTCACCCCCTCCCCCAAAATCCGGATTTTCCGGTTTTTTTGGGAACCCCAAAACCCCCAAAACTTCCCGTTCTGCACATACCTGCTCTTATCTATTATGTACTCTTGATTGTAGTCTAGAAACTTGACCAAAAGAGGGGGTGTAGAATATTTCCTTGATTTTACCCTAAAATATTCAAAAGTGGATGCTAACTTCATGAAAAATCAATCTAAATTCTACTCCTGTGTACGGTCCAACGCCGTACATAGCTAATTCGTCTTCTCTCAAAATTTGGGCGCAATTTACAATCAGTTGTCATGTCATATCCTTGGGAGTCGCCCGCCTTGTCTTTCATCAGTTCTCAAGTCAGGTTTGTGAGCCTACGGGCAACTTTGGGGTAGTAACTTGGGGGTCCTCCCTTTTGGGATTTTGGGTTGTTCTCCCATCTTTGAGTTTGTTTATAAAAGGGTTTGTTCTAATTTTGTTTTGTCTTGATTTGGAAGAAAATATTTTGTAGTTTTGTGAAAATTTTATATGCTTTGGAATTTTGTTCAACTTTGTATTTTCCTTGTAAAGTAAACTCGTGTAAGATAAGGGCTGTGTCGTCTTACTTTAGTTGGGTAGCGATTAAGTAGGGAATAACCAGACATATTATACACTCATTCACGAACCTTTAATCTTTATTTGAAATCAAAATCATTTACTGAGAATTTCCAAATTCGTAGGGGGTCTCTAAAAGCCGGCCCGGCCCGGCCTGAGGCCGGGCCATAACTCTCTAAAACCCGGAAACTATCTAAAACCCGGCCCATTATTAAAACAAGGCAAATTTTAAGCCGGAGAATCTCTAAAACCCGGCCCGAATTTATAATTTTATATTTTGGGCCGCGTTTTCACTAAAACCCGGCCCGAATTTATAATTTTATATTTTGGGCCGGATTTTCACTACAACCCGGCCCGAATTTATAATTTTATATTTTGGGCCGGATTTGCACTAAAACCCGGCCTGAATTTATAGTTTTATATTTTGGGCCGGATTTTCACTGAAACCCGGCCCGATTAACATTTGTGATGGAATTAGTTAGATGAAAAGTCAAGTTTTGAAGAATTAATCCAAAAAGAATTTGATCAACTGTTATCCAAAAATGCCAAAGAAGATCACAGACAATGGCCCAAGTTGAAGATTTTATGACTGTAATTTGTATGAATGAACGTCCAAGCTGTACTTGTTCCTATATATAATTAAGAGCAGGGTTGCCAATCTCTAAAATATATTTAATTCATCATAAATAAAAGGGAAGATTAGTTAAAATTCACATTATAGGGTCAGGAGTATTACTAACACTGGAAGAACAATATTACAAGTCGATGCACATATTAGTTAGCTAGGAGTTGGTTAGTTTAATGGTAGAAGTTTCTTGGCGTTGTTCCCTTATGAAAAGCGGGTGCCTTTTCATTAGAATCCTATTGTCTATTCTATATGCAGTTAATATCCTATTGACAATCACCCAAAGATGAAGAGAACAAGCAACATTTTGTGCAAAAGGTTAAGTTTTCGCTGGGCCAACATTTTCAGTTAATGTAAACCTGCTGCGCAGCTGATTATTTGGCAACGGAGTTCTTACTTGCTTACAGAAAACATATATACGTGCAAAACATTGAATTGTTTTGAATGTTTGAGGAATTTACTTTTATACTTACGTAATTTTGAAGCATAACAATTTGGCAGTTAGCATATACTACTTGACATTCATTTCTGCTGCTCGTGCATTTGAAAAGGTTAATGATAAAAGCTTAGGTAAGTTAGTATGAGTCATCAATCTGAAGACAGAAAAGATGTTTCCAGTTTTAGAATTCCATTACTAAGTGAACTACATATATGCGTAAAACTACATGAATCAGAAACAGAAGTTCTATAGAAACAAAAACAAGATTTTACACACAAATCACGCTAAGCCTATCTTAAATCATTGCCCACACGTATTTATGGTGATGACTATCTTTGTCAAGCAAAATGCGCGTGAGGGCCGGGGCCGAGCAAACATAAGAGACCTGCTGCGCTGAGGCGCAGCAGGAAAAATCTTAATGTAGTCGAAGAAAATGCTTAATTCGCTTTAACATCAAACAACAATCTCAGTTTATTTACCAGTGTAGTCATATGATGATGGTTCATTAATATAAAGTAGCTATTATGCAGAATTAGTATTCATTAGCAGTAATATGTAGCTAAGTATGTGTAGGTAGTTATATTTAGTGTTATTTAGATTTATTATCTGTTTTTGATGTTAGTTAGGTTAAATTAATAGCAACATGCGTTAAAAAAATCGTCCCCAGCTATTTGATGGAGGTATCGAATGATATAACCGATGCCTCGCGAAAAGATTTGCTTGAGTTTGCAAAATCTGGAAAATTATACTTCTTCTAAAATGTGTCAAAAATATTTTAGAAAAGCAACATTAGTTTCATGGTATGCATTAAAAAGAGAAAATGTTAAGCTGCATTTTGATATAAAAATGGCTTCTTAACTCCAAGTAATGAATGAGTAATAATGGTGCAAACTTTATGTGACCAAAGGGAATCACCACCTTAAGCAAAATGTGCAAAATGTTAGAATAAAAACTTGAGAATAAATCTAGCTTAATTTTTTAATTTTTTGATTTTTAGAATGACATTGTTTATCCTACATGAAATACCGCATTTGAAAAAAGTTTGAATGACTGAGATTTTTTACATTGACACTTGCCCATTCTGGATGAGCGGACGGGACGTAGTGTACTTAGGACGTAGGGTTTTAGAGAGTTATGGCCCGGCCTCAGGCCGGGCCGGGCCGGCTTTTAGAGACCCCCCAAAAGAGTAAATTTTGTGGGGAGTTTATTAATCAAGTTAAGTCTGACAATTATAGTTTAACGCGGGGGGTCTGGGGAGGTCCAAGCCCCCCAACGCGGACAAGGTACAAGCCCTATCGCCGTCGGGGACAAGGGGTAACAAAAAAATGGCCAAGGGGTAACCAAAAATAGCCGGAAAAATTAGTTTTTACAGTGAAATTTCAAAACATTTTCTGCTTTTTTAGCTAAAATGTTTAATTTCTCGGGAAAATCGGGGAAAATTTCTAAATTTGTTCCAGAAATTAAAGAGTTTTGCAAATTTTGATAAAAAATTGCAAATTTTATTAAAATTAGCGTTAATTTTTCAAACAATTTTACAAACTTATTCTTGAGCAGGGTTTTTTTTGGTTTTCGGATTTGCGTCAAGCTTGCGTCCCGCTAAATTTAAGTTGCGTCCCGTTAAGAAATTTTGCGTCCAGGCAGAAATCTTGTTTTAGCGTGTTTTTTAGTGCAAAAATTGTTTTATTTATAAAAATTTCGTTAATTTCTTTAGTGCAAAGTTATTTAGACTATTTAGAAAGCTGATGCTGCTTAACGGTAATGCACGATTACAGGATTACCTACCAAGAATATAGATGCGTCCAACATACACGCCGGGGGGTCTGGGGGGGCTCCGCCCCCCAGAAGTTGAAGAATTTTTTGAAATTACAGAATAATCCGTAATGGAAATGTGTAAAAAGATTTTATTTGGCGTCTGTTGCAGAACTTAGTAATTTATATATATATATATACATTATTATTATTATTCCGACACACATTATTCCGATATTTCAATGTTAGTTAAACTAATTAAAGTATTAAAAATTTATGAAATATTTAGGAATATCATTGAGAAGAAAAGTAGCAAATATTAAAACATACATTCGGTTTCGCAAACTTTGAGAACTGGTGATCCTTAATTGCAGGATTATTGCGAATGAGCACCGGGGGGTCTGGGGGGCGGAGCCCCCAGAAGTTGGAGATTTTTCGAAATTACGGATTAAATCCGTTGTGGAAATGTTTAAAAAGATTATTTGGCAACTGTTACATCTATTCTAACTAAAGCTCCTAACGCTAATGCAGTTTTTTGTGTTAATTGCATCTGTGAATTCTTGAATTTTGAATAAAGTTAGTATAAAGTCAGCAGAGAAGCGTGTATGCTCCGTGCAGCGTTATTCAACTGCAATACAGTGAAGCATCTGTAAATACTATTAACGTTAGTTACAATAAATTGATAGTGAATTGCTCGTACATAGGTCTTTTGTATTTGAAAATTTCAGAAAAATGGTAATCTTGCATTATTTTAAGTTGCCATTTGTGTATTTTTTGCGAAAAACGTTTTTTTAGAAGAACCAAAAAATTTGGATATTCTGCTTCTGCTACAGTTACAAATTTTGTTAATTTCGGGGTTATACTTTAGTACTAATCTTGATCCTGCCTGACCTGTTGAATGAGAACAATATAAATGTATAAATATATATAAATGTATATAAATGCACCTAGTAATCTCTATGTATTTATTGACGTGAAATTCATGAGTTCGAAAAGATCTGATATATATGGATGCAGGTGGACAACAACTTAACAAATAACATTGAGTAACATTGAGACATGACCTTGCACCTTGGCATTCCATGACAAAGTGGGAAACACCGGGGGTCTGGGGGCGGAGCCCCCAGGACCCAAAGAAATTTTTGGAAAAAACGGAAAAATTGGTACTGGAAACATTTAAAGTTTTTACTCTTACAAAAGTGAATTTTCTCCCGAAATAATGTTGCGTCTAGCTTGCGTCCCGCTAAAATTTCATTGCGTCCAGATAAGAAACTTTGCGTCCAGACGCACATCTGGACGCAAAAAACCCTGTTCTTGAGGTGCAAGCCCCCCTGAAAATGTTTGTTCAAGGTACAAGGTCCCCTCAAAATTTTCAGGGGACAAGCCCCCCAGAACCCGACCCGACCCTATGTATGCTGACAATGTATATATTTTCTGAAAGTTCAGAAATCAGAAGTTTCAAAAATTTTTAAAAATTTAATAATTTTGAAATTTAAAGCTTCATAAATTTTAAAAACTGTATGAAAAGACATAATAATCGAAAATTAGTCGAGTTTGGTATCAAATCAAATATCAAAGATACCCAGTGGCTTGACTTGATTCAGCTTACAGCTTTCGCTAGCCTGGATTAAACCCTCCAAAAGAGTCCAAACTGCCCATTTTTGGGGTTTAAAGAGGGATAACTTTCGTAGGCAGCATTTTTAAACCATGAGCCAATTATAACTTTGACTCCGCGTGATGAGAGCTTTCAAGTGAGCACAAGTTTGCAGTGATTGGAGCAGGTTTTATTTTTCGGGATATGAGCCCGCTGGAACCAGGTGCCACTACTAATTCGCTTAATTGATACATATTCGCGTTATTCTGAACGAAACCTTTCAGTTGATACCAAACGTGACTTTTTTCGTTTATTTTTCCTTTTCCTACAGTTTACAGCTTTTAAAAGTTTAAATTTTAAAATTTTAAAATATTTTGGAATTTCTGAAACCTCTAGTTTCTGAGCTTCAGAAAATCTATACATTGTCAGTCTTAACTTGAATAATAAACTCTCCACAAAAGTTAGTCTTTTATGGTTGCTAGACGATGGGGATTTTTTCAGGATAACCCCCCCATGCCCAGATACCGTAAAACTTGACCAAATGAGCTGAAATTTGGTATGGGTATGTTTTCGACCACGCTGAGTTAAAATATCGCAAAATTTTTCGATTTCGCAAAATTCGATTTTTTTCGATTCGTAAGGGGGGACCAAGGGGAACCGAAAGATTTTTGTCTTCGATTTTGCTGGAAATTTGTATTCAGGCAGGGGTCTTCGAGGTCGCCTAACACGAATCTGAAATCCGTTTTTCGATTCAGCTTTTCGTTAGCTCAGTATAAGCTAAAGTCTTAAGCTTAAGATGTAAGCTTATACTGAGCTAATGAAAAGCTGAATCGAAAAACAGACTTCAGATTCGTGTTCGTACTTTGGCGTCCTGCCAAAAACGCGTATATGAGATATATTGTTGCGTTCCCTAAACTTTGTTACTTTGATATGTTTGCTAACGATGGGCGAAAATGTACCTCTCTTCGGCGATATCGTGCCAACCCGTTCATATCCCTTCTCAACTACAAAGAATTTAAGCTCCATTTAGGCACTGCTTATTTCATCTTGGGCTTCTAGACTCCTGTTCGTATTACGATTCTTCCTAAGTTCTTTGTTTTCTCGTCGGCTGCCTTTCTCTTGTTCGTCTTGTGTGCAAGCAATATGAGCACCCATAGGTAAAGGTAAGGTAAAGTGACCCCTGGAGAGAACTCCAACCTACAGAAGGTTATAGGGTGCCGGTGCTTATCTCCGGATTCACAGCCCGAAGCCAGGAGCGACAACTCTAATGTTGACTACATCTGTGGAAGGGGGACCAGCCCTTCATCAGGCATTACGCCAGAACACAGACTCCTGTTACCTTCCCACCGCAGTGGTACCCATTTACCGACCAGTTAAGGATAGACAGCTGGGTTGGCTGGAGCCCACGGCGAACCGATATGTGCTTAGTCCCTTGCTCAAGGGGATTTGTGAAAGCCTTGTGGCAGCGGGGGTTCGAACCTAGGACCGTCAGATCTTTAGTCGAACGCCTTACCACTCGGCCATTACGGCACATAGAAATTACCCATAGAAATGGATTTCAAGACAAAGGCAATTGGAAACAAAAGCGATGTTAACTTTTAGGGCCCTAGCTTTTAGGGTACTTTTGGCCACTCGAAAGTCAGACCCAAGGCTCTTACAGTTATTCAATCTGGGTGATAGATTGCTCAGGTGCAGGTTCAAAGGAAACCGACAAAAACACTCGAAAAGAGGCGGGGTCCTCCCGTTCAAAACCAAGCAATGACAATGCAAGAAAATAAAAGTGAAAGATGATTGCGAAAGAGCAAAAGTTTGATAATAAACTTTCTAATTTCAGATCAGACTGTGATTGGGAGCGCTAGCGAGTGATTGCTTTGGTTTATGAAACTTTTGGAGAATTATGCTGATCATAGACATACTATGAGATATCATAGGATACCTGCCTTCAACATTTTCCTCCACCTAGGACCTTAGGTTGGGACTGGGTACTCCTGGTGGGATGGTTTTACTAAACTCTGGCTTCAGAAACCAATTTTCTAAGTTATCTCCTCTAGGTTGAATAGATGCCTTCCTCTCTATGTTCTCTAATTATGGCTGAACTTTAATACGTATTTTATGATTTACACATTGAGTTTTAATTATCACGCTCCTCTTTATGAAAACGTTAGCCACATAATGTGGGTTCAACGATCGGAAAATTCCGGAACAATTTTGAATTTAAAATCAGAATTTAGGTGCACAATTACATAACTGACTGACTACCATCATGGCTACCATCGCGCACGCGCCAATCAAAATTATATTTAAGCTCTTGATAAATTGAACTCTACCACCATGAAGAGCACAAAATAGTTTTAAAATGATATGCATATCTCTTCTGTACGTTGTTTTTATCAAAAGTTACGGATGGGTTTAGAAATGGCTATTTACGTTGACAGTTTGTACAGCAATGTAAACTATAAACAGTTTATCCAAAAACTAAAACTAATGAGTCCTAGAGGTTGTCGTTATTTTATTTATGTGCATTATTTAACAGAAAACACTATGCATTTGATTGAAATCTTTGCAAATTCCCAAAATAATCTTTGGTTTTGATCTTCTCGTCACTGCTGCAACCAAACTTGACCTGACGTGCAGACACGTTATATGTACGCAAACGCTCAGGCTGTTTTCTTTTGTTTTCAAAAAAGCATTGATAAGCAAGATATAAAATTTATAAATTTTTGAAATATGCTAAAAACAGGAAAACTCACTTTTACGAAAAACTAAAAAAAACGCCCTGAGCGTATACGTAAACTAACCATGTACACAAAATCTCAAATGATTTCCTAAAGGATTGGAGTAGATATTTAAATTCAAAGCTTTCAATACATTTCCTATTGTGTAGGCAGCAAGCCAGTCCCCGCAGCGTAGTAGGTCAGCTCCTCTAATGCAAAACATGATAAAGTAAAAATATGCCAAATTTCAAGCCGATTCATTAAATATTTAGTTCACAGTATCTGTTCAACGTCCACCCCGGTGCCGGGTAGTAGTACTACCATCTTAAGGGGGCGCTTCCATTACCGGGACCGGCTCTCCTGCATTCAATTCTCAACCAATCTCTTTCAAATTTTCAGCAACGATAGTTGGTGTTAAGTACTAGTAATTTGCTGAGTTTGAAAAATTTATTGCTTGGCTTGCAACTTACACAAGAGGGATAATTTTAAATTTTCAAAATGGCTAAATAAAAGTAACTCAAATTTTGCACAAATCTATAAACGGACCTAATGCAGGGGCACTTTTTTCATTTTTTTGATTTGTGCAATTTTGAGTATTTTATAAATGTTCAAAAAATTTAGAAGTCGATATCTCACGGAATTTAAGGTTTAAACAAAAAATGAAAAAAGTGCCCCTGCGTCCCTCTTTAATAAACGTACATGCAAAATTTGAGCAACATTGGTCGAAGCATTTATGAGAAAGTTAAATTGGAAAATTTCGCACTAATTGCTTTTGTTTTGCACATATATTATGATTTTAATAAGTTGCATAGTGCATTTTATAAAATAATAAACAAATCCAACACAAAAGCATCATGAAATATCCTTTAGAATTCATTTTCGAACTGTTAGTTTTTACTTTGCTAAACGAAATGAGAATGGTCAACGTAAATTTGCCAATTATTCAACCGCCTGTAACTTTTGATAGAAACCACGTGCAGAAGTGATATGCACATCGTTGTAAAGCTCTTTTTATGCTCTTTCACACAGTGCATTTGAATTAATCGTTTGGGGCTTTAATAAAATTTCGATTTTTGAAGCCATAATGGTAGCTAGCCAAGCAGATGGTCTCAGTTGCTGAAATTTTGTCAAAACATGCCCCGCCAACCAAAGTAACTTCAGATGGGATTTCTTTAAAATTGAGCAATCGGTCCAAATTTTACATCAATAATCCCGATAATGGAAGCGCCCCCTTAAGGGGACGCTTGCATTACCGGGAACGGTTCTCCTGAGTTTATTTTCCAACAAATCTATTTCAAACTTTCAGCATAGGTAGCTGGTGCTAAATGCTAGCAATATGGAGAATTTGAATAATCCAGTGCTTAGCTTGCGACTTACACAAAAGGGATAAGCTGAAATTTTCAAAACGCTTTCACTCATTAACGGTTGAATGAATTAGCTCAAATTTGGCACAAATGCGTAAATGAACATAACGCTGGGGCAATTTTTTCAGTTTTTCGATTTATGCAGTTTTGAGTATTTTATGAATATTCGAAAACTTTGAAAGTCAATATCTCACGGAGTATACGATTTAAATAAAAACTAAAAAACTTCCCCTGCGTACCCGTCAAACAAATCCAACACAAAAATAACGTGAAAAGCCCTGTAGAATTGATTTCCGAACGATTGATTTTTACATTAGCATTCCCCTTGGGAATGGTAAACGTAACTTTGTCATATATTCAACCGCCTGTAACTTTTGATTGCAACCACGTACAGGAGAGATATGCATATTGTTGTAACGAGCTTTTTATGCTGTTTCACCTAGTGCATTCGACGTTGTCGTTTGAAGCTTTAATAAAATTTCGAAATTTTAAGCCATACCGGTAGCTAGCCAACCACGTGGTCTCCGTTGCCGAAATTTTGTCAAAAGATGCGCCGCCAACCAAAGTAAGTTTAGTTCGGATTTCTTTTTGAGCTATCGGTCTAAATTTTATATCTATAAGCCCGATAATGCAAGCACCCCCTTAAAGGTGGGGATTCCTTTCGGGCACATATTGTTGGTTGGTGGCCCAAATCACGGTGAAATTTGACGAAACTTTCCAAAATAAGTTCGTTTAGCACTGTGAACCCCTCCGCGCAATTCATCTTCAAAAATTCGAGATTTCCGATTAAGAAGGTTTTCCCAGTTCCTGAAAGTTTGACAGTAGTTGAGTGTTGATATTCATTCATAATTTCGTTGAGCTTCACATTTTTGTTTTTGAAGGCAACTTTCTAGCTCTTGTGTGTCGTGAAATATAGCCAATTTTCTTGTTTTGGCACTGAAAACTTTTTGCACAAATCAAATAATTCATCATTTCCTGAGCTTTCCAAGTAGTACAATTAAACTGAGGGTGCCAATTTGAAGGTCTCCTAGAGTCAAATTATCTGAGACAAGATAATTTTCCACTTTGTATCCTATATGCTGCTATCATAGAAAACGTACTTTTTGTAAAAACAAGACCAATTTTTCCAGCGATTGTGGATCACTTTGTTTGCAAGCTAGAGTGTTGAAACTTTAGGAATGTTCTACACAAAAGTACCTCGGGATCCGTTTTTAGTTGCATCGATAGCTGCTTTCTAGCTAAAGTTAGCCAAATTTTGGAAAAACAATCCACGATCCAGGATGCGAATACATTTCAGCGAATTTGTCCACAACGAAGAGCGATTTCATAATAGCTAAAAATGGACCCCACCCCCCAAATGGAGGGGTCGCAGACCCTCCCCCCTAAAAAATTTTTTCCACCCCTCCCCCCAAATCGTCCTTCGGCCGACCCCCCCCCTCTAAAAATTTTAAACCCCCTACCTGAATTTGTAACATTTTAAACCCCCTGTTCCATATGAAAGTCTTGCCAAAGTCATATCACAGTCGCTCCAAAGAGGGACATTTGGCAGTGACGGGGCCCGTTTCTTTGGCGTGTACGGTAGTTTCCTTTGGGGGGGAACCCCCAATTTTTTGACCAAATTTACCCCCCCCCCCCCAGATTTTTTGACTTACCCTCCCCCAACTTTTGGCTCCCCCCCCCGAACCCCCCCAGGCCCCAACGATTTTTGGACTCAAAAATTTGGTCGAAAAATGGTCATTTTTATTCCGGCTGGAGCCGGAATGTATAAAAAGAGTTTTAGTATCTCTTCTGTGTACTGAGTCATTTCTCCCATCAGATGCCCTATCTTCAGTACAGGGCTAGCTTAGGGATTTTTTGCTTCGGTGCAATACAATATGCAAATTAGGTTTCAAACTACTATTTAAGACGTCACACCGCCTGTCCTTTCGCAGTCGTTGACTGTCTGCAGTCCCAGGTGGCTGGATATTTTTGGCACCAGTGTTGCACAGGAGCAGCACAAAGGTGCACTTAGGAAGGGAGATGTGGGTTTGAGCTAAACTGATTTTGAACAGCTCAGCTCAGCAAATATGTTGAGAGTGTAGAACCGAATGAAATAGAAAGAATTGAAAATGTTTCCATTAATAATATTTCGGTTTCTAAAGAACACATCAAACCTAAAACAGTCTTTGTGATGAATGTCCTTAGGCTTTGTATCTGCTTTAACTGATAGCATGAATCAGTTTGATATGAAATAACTGGAGAAAAGAAAATTAAAGTGGAATTGATAGAAAGATCGTTTTCTTTTGGAGAAAAGGAAAAGGGGGAGGAGGTGGTCGTGGTACAATGCAACAGGATTTTCACAGGACTACGAAGGAATAATGCCCCTTTTTGGGGCCTGCTTGTTTGAAATTTTTTTCTAAAATTTTGACCTAAAATCGCTTTAAAACGGTGCAAAAACGCCTAAAACGTTAAGAACAAGCCTTATTTTCATGAACAACGGGCTAAATTACACAAATTTTTCATTTTTTTGGCCATTTTTCTAATTTTCTGGGGTCCGAATTCTGGGTGGGGGTTGGGGGGGTACCCCCCATCATAGGTGTGGCTGGGCAAAAAATCTGGGGGGGGGGTTACAAAAATCTGAAAATCTGGGGGGGGGTTGCCAAAATTTGTCATTTTGGTGGGGGGGGGGGGGCGCCCCCCCCCCCCCCTAACACATCTATGCCCCCCATCAAATTTCGGAGGTCGGCCAAGATTTACCCCCCCCCCCCAGACCCAAAGTTCCAGGGAAACTATGGTGGGGGGGGATGGTGTTGGATGGTGATGGATGGATGGATGGGGTAGTCTAGTCCCCCCACCATAGGTGTAACGGGGATCTGGGTTGGGGGGGCCCTCCCCCGGAATTTGGGGGGGGCCCTTTTTAGACCCCCCCACGACCCTCCCCCATAGGTGTAACGGAGATTTGGGGTGGGGGAGGCTCCCCCCCAACATTTTCTGGGGGGGGCCCCCTCTGGCGACCCCCCCCAACCCCCCCCCCCAGGACCCCCCCCAACCCTCCCCCAAAAAAATTTTTCATTTTTTATGCCAAAAATCGCATTTTCAGCCGTTTCTAATGATGAAAAACGTCTAACCATAAAGTAATTTTAACATTAGACAGTGGTTTTAAACTCAAAAACTTGATTGCCAACATGTTTCCAAGTCCAAAATAAGGTCAATATTGAGTCATAAGATCCATAATACAGTTAAAAACGTGTATATCTCATAATAATAAACAGTTTAAGCCAAAAATTTCGACATTTTTGAAAATTTTTTCAAAATTTACCCTAAAAATACCCAAGTTTTGGCCATTTTTCGCGCCGTCGGCGCGACCTACCCCCCGCCAGTTGGGGGGGACGTCCCCCCCCCCCAAATGTTTTGGGGGAGGGTTGAAAAAAGGCTTGGGGGGGGGGCTACCCCCCCCCCCAACCCCCCACCTTACACCTATGCCCTCCCCCACCGACGTATCCAGGATTTTGAAAAGGGGTGGGTCCAAAAAATTTTTATGCTCCCCCCCAGGACCACCCAACTGCACTGTTTTTATCCAGTTCAGTTCTACAGCAGACTGTACAAGCGAAGCACATACTCGCCCTCCTGTGTGTTGGCGTGTATTGCTTCATAATTGACACTGTCCCGAAAACTCACGTAACTACGTACTTACAAATATGACTGTCTATATAAATATATTACGTATATGTAACATTATTGAGTACTAACAATAATCAGAATAACAGAATACGATTCGGGGGCCTGGGGGCGGCGCCCCCAGAAGTTGAAGAACGTTTTTGCTTTTTGGATGAAATCGTTCTTCAAATCTTTTAATTTCTTTCATCTTGCAGAAACAAGAAAATTTTTAAAAATTAACACTTTTTTGCTAAAATCGAATGACATTTTAGACTTTTTCTATCCGAAACTCTGGTGAAAATGTTGGAAATATATATACGTATGTATACGCACTCGCAAAATTTGTGGATATATATATATAAGCCTTTTTCTGTTTTTCCTGTCTACTTTTCTTACCTTCAAATCGCCACGACGGGACTGCCATGCAGATCTATCCCTAGTAGTTTTTAGCATTTACGCGATAAAAGTTCTTAAATACTGGCATGCTCGGATAGGTAGCTAGCATGCCGAGAAAACCCGAAGAGAAAGTTTTCAAAAAATTTTCAACGAAAATGGTATGAGAAACGTGCATCAAAAATGCAATTGAAGGATGTAGCATGAAGTCTCGTAATCTACGTACGGCTTAATACTGATTGACTATTCAAACTTTGTCCAAGCTTAAGGTGCTGGTTTCCTTTCGGGTATTTTTGACTCCTACGGCTTTAGTCCTTTACGCAAAGGGCTAAAACTTACGAAATAACCTATTTCCGTGCTCTTTAACATTTTAGGACCAGTCCCGTATTCCTAGGCCAAAAGATAAGAAAGTTTTGGTTTTTGGCCTTAGGCTCCCAGTAGATAGACAAGACACGGGATTGGTTGTTATGGCTGGAAAGAGGACTCGAAAATGAACATTTTTGCTCTTACAACCTTTGAGCTATCTCCAGTGGTTAAGTCTGTATAAGCAAAAAACTGTTTTTAGGGTCAAAAAATGGCGATTTTCGAGGAAATCAGTTTTTTCAAAACTACTGCCACATATAACGGGCAAAATTGGCTTAGTTATACTCAATTGATACATCGACCAAATGCACATTTTATGAATGCCTATTAGCCTGACTTTATTGCTTTCAGCTAGAGATTTGGCCGAAAAACCATTTTGGCAAAACTGCGATTATTTTCTTTCGAACATCGATTTCTCAAAAACTATCTGACGGGTTCCGGAGATTTTCGGCAGAATTAAAATTCGCACTTCTGCGGAGGGACGTTTTTCTTGGTTTGGGCTAAAACATATTGAGTACGTAGCAAGAAAACTCAATGCGAAGTTGCGAAATTTCGTGTTACTGTGCATTTGGCCGATTTTCTCGACTGTTAAGACCTGCTGAGCCGAATCCAAAAAAACGTCCCTCGGCCCATATGTCTTTCATATCGTGGCACAAAAAGAACTTTTGGCCGATTCTTCAGTTTTGAGAAATCGATGTTCAAAAACTTTTGGTATATATTCATCCTGTTAGATGTCAACTTGTCAGAAAAATTCTGCTATTTTTGCTAATTTTGCCAGTTCTGTAAGCTCATGTGAATGTACAGACAATAAGCTTTAAAACGATGTATATATAAAGCTCTTTGCAACTCCCACAATTGCGAAAGTTATAGCGTTTCAAAAAATCACCAACAAAAGCACTGCACAAAAGGATACCACCACCTTAACATATATAAATTACAAAGACAATATAGACTAGAGCGGGGATTGGGGCGGCAGCCCCCAAGATCTGATAAATTTTTAAAAAAATCACGGTTAAAACATAATGGAAACGTTGCATTCTTTTTTAAATTTGGTGCTACTTCCACATTTTAGCTTGGTAATTCTTTAGTCATTTTTATATTGGCGTTGTCAAAACTATTGTTCATTTCTGCAAACGACGCTATTTTTGACCAAAATAACCTAGACTGAATCTCCTGCTTTAAATGTAGGTAGAAACGTACGTACTTTATGACTCACAATTTCTGAATTTGAAATAACCTGTTCCAGTAGTTTGAATTTTGATTTATACGTATATACACGTTTAAGTACAGAATAATGTAAATGAACATAACACCTAACACACTAATTCTATCTTTATTTGCTTTTCAATAGTATAGTGAAAAATGATTACCTGCCGCAGAAGATGGGGGGGTCAGGGCTCAAAAAGGGGTGGGTCCGGACCCCCTGACCACCCCC
>JASAND010021386.1:0-14436 GCA_030248195.1 Trissonchulus latispiculum | reverse complement strand
GTTACGTATTGCTCTAAAATAACCGATTTTTTGACTTTAAAGGCGCTGTCTAATGTTAAAACTAGTTAATGGTTGGATGTTTTTTGGCATTAGCAAGCGCTGAAAATGCGAAATGCTGAAAAGCTTTTGGCATAAAACTTGAAAAAATTGGGCAGTTTTGGGGGGTCTTGGGGGTGTTTGGGGACGTGTAAAAAGGGGGCCCGCCCCCAAAATTCGGAAAAAGGTGGCTTTCCCAACGGAAATCCATGGTCATTTTTTGAAAATGTTTTCTCAAATTTTGTGTCAAAATCGGTTTAAAAAGGTGTAAAAACGCCTAAACCGATCAAAACAAGCCTTGTTTAGACACAAAAAGCGTTAAAACACAGAACATTTTGCGTTTTCAGGCAAGTTTTTTGAATTTTTCTGAGGTCCGAATTTTGGGGGGTTCGGGGGTACTCCCCATTAAGGTTTCGTGTCGACCACCAAATTTTTGAAGTTTGCCCCCCCCCAACCAAAATTTCCGGGGAAACTATGCCTCTAACTCCCGTTAACAGACCGCAGACACCTCCCGGCTCCCACTAAAACCCCCGTTAACAGACCGCAATCTGTGGTAAAACTGCACCCCCAACACCAACGCTGCCCTCCCCCATCCCAGGAACCCCATCTCAATCCCTACCCGGCCCCTTCCCCCAAGAAACACACCTATGATTTCCATGGGCACTTAATTCTTCTCGCCTTGCCTTAAGTTTCATCCTCCCAAGGCTTATTGTTTGAGTCACTCTTAAATTACACCGAGCCTACTCTGACCTCATATTTTCACCTTTCATAGGTTCGTCCCTTCACTTATCCTGTCTGACCTTACCTAAGAACCCATCTTCTTTGTTTTCTGCACTGAGTCACTCCTAAATTACACCGAGCTTACTCTGAGCTTATATTGTTCAACTTTCATAGATGTTTACCTTTACCTACCTGGCCTTACCTAAGAACCAACCTTCCTTATTTTATGCTCCGAGTCACTCTTAAATAACACTGAGCCTACACCGAGTAAACACCGAGCCTACACCGAGTAAACACCGAGCCTACACCGAGTAAACACCGAGCCTACTCCAAACCTACTCCAAATTTACTCCTTTTATGTCCTTTCATGATGTTTTAGTTAAGTCCTTTTCGTTCCTTCAGTCTTCTTCATTTTCATCGGTCTCTCCAAATCAATTGTTCCGGTTTCTCATTCCACAGTAAGCATACCTACTCCGTATCTGCTTCGAACCTTTTGATAAACTTCCAGCCTTAGTTCGCTTTCCTATTTGTAACCACCTTAGCTTTGAGTTTCGAGTCACTCCAAATTAGCTCCGAGTTAACACCGACCCAACACCAAGTATACACCGAGCTTACACCGTGCCTTAAGAGTTTACATAATGTTGGAATTAATGTTGAAAATTTTCAGAGCACAATTTCTGCTTTTATTGATTTCGGTTGGTGCTTTTATATGCTTGTATGTACAATTCCTGTTTTTATTGATTCACAGTACTCGAAGTAAGTCATGTCTAGATTGGAAAGCCAATTCGTGACTTAAGCCAAACGTGAAATTCCTAATTTAAGAGTGACTCAAACAATAAGCCTTGGGAGGATGAAACTTAAGGCAAGGCGAGAAGAATTAAGCAAACTCGGATAAAAAGATAGGTTAGGTAAGACAGATTAGGTAAGAGAACGCTAGGAGTGACCAGTGTCTGAAAACTAGGTGAATGGGAAGGTAGGATAGACCGGGACAATTTGGATCGATCAGAGTAGGTTAAGTGTAAGGCAAGCGTGACTCAAAATAACAATGGTCCGGAAGTACGTCGGAAATCAGAAGGACAAACCAAGGGAAATTAGAAAGACAAACAAAATAGGACAAACCAAGGAAAGGAACTAGAACATGAAGGGTAGTGATGAATCGGAAAATGGAGTAAGTAATTAAGCCCTAAATATATGTGAACTCAGAAAGAAGGTAGGACAGGTGACCTTGAAAAACCCCCAAGGGACATCAAAAAATTAAAAAGACTAAAACATAAAAACACAAAAACATTAGATGGACCGAGCATAGGTTAGTGTAAATAAATTAGCTAAGATAGATAGGTAGGTACGTAGGAAGTAGATGAGGTAGTGTACTATAGTTTAGGTAGATTAGGAATTAGGTAGTGTATAGACTAGGTAGGTAGGAGTCCGGTAATGGGCCGACGCCGGGTCCCAAGCCCCGGGGGAAGAACACAGAGGGACGGAATGGAAATAGGACAGCTATACCATAGAGAAGGGAACTTGGGTTGTCAAATAAAAGGAGTGTAACCGGAGTAGAAAGTGAACAGACCAGAGGTGTTAAGACAGTGAAGGAATATTACGGTTTGGAAAAGCTTGCATGGGTGGGAGGGAATATCTCAATCCAATGATTGGGGTGCGAAATGCCCCTACTATACTACTAACGGATAGGACATTCCGTGCGAGTTGTGATCACCCATTTTGTCTACAGTTCTTTTCCTTATAGGAAACCGTTACAATATCACAGCTCATAGTATACTGTTAAGAACCGGTAGGAAACTAAACCTTTTAAATGAATGCAACTTTTGAAACTCGCTACTCATATCCAACCATTTCCATACCTAGTGTTTAAGGTCGGCAGGGGTTTCACCGGCCGGCTACCGGCCTGGACCAGTTTGCAGTGCAGTTATTATCACTGCTAAGATATGTATTTTCGGATGTTATCTTAGAAAAATAGCACACTATAGCATAAAAAATTAGCAAAACTAGATTTGGAGTCCATTTTAAGCTTTGTTGCTCTATTTTGTGAATTTCTGATTGGTAATGTGTTCGTGGCTGACTTAGCTTGCCTTGGTTTAAGGAGTAATAGGTTTATTTATGTTTCCAAAAGTGTATTGATTTAAGTTGGGCAATTAGAAAGCCAAACGAAAAGTAGCGTTAGCCTAGATCTGAGCGAGAAAGCCAAACGAAAAGTAGCGTTAGCCTATATCTGAGAAAGAAAGCAAATGTAGAGATTTAAGTTTTGCAATTGGAAAGCCAAACAAAAACTACCGTTAGCCTAGGTGTCAGCAAGAAACCCAATCTGTAACTACCGTTAGCTTAGGTGTGAGGTGTGGATTAGGGTATGTGGCTTTGTAGATGGATTTAGTCTAGCCAACCAAGAGTTGTTGGCTAACTTCAGCTCTCAAGCAGATCTCTACGTGTAGACGCGTTAGCGCAAGTCAACCAACAGTAATTGGTTAATTTCAGGAGAACAATTGGTATACACCAAGGTTAGCCTAATTTGGAGGATTTTAATATTCTCGATATGTGTCTGGAGCTGTAGATGCATTTAATCTAGCCAACCAATAGTTGTTGGCTAACTTGACCTTTTAAATTTAATGCTTTGTTCGAGATCTGTAGGTGCCTTTGTCCAAGTCAGCCAACAGGAATTGGTTAATTCTGTCTGATTTAGTGTACTTTAAGAATGTGGATAAGTGGAGCTGTAGACTCATTTAATGTAGCCAACCAGGCGTTGTTGGTTAAGTTGACTTTTTAAATCTAAGGCTGTGTTGCGGATCTGTAGGTGTAGCTATATTGTCAAGCCAACCAACGATGCTAGGCTAAGTTTACATAAAATTGAACACATGTGTAATTTCGTGGAAACGTAGAGGTGTAGACAGCGTTAGCCTATCCAACCAAGAGTTTATGGCTTATTTCAGCGTTTAAATTTTAGAGTGCTGCATATCTGTAGATGTAGAGCCGTTAGGCCAAGTCAACCAACATTAATTGGTTAATTTGAAGACAAAACTTGCGTTACAATTGAAATGAAAGTTAGAGTTAGTCAAGGCAACCAACAATGCTAGGGTAAGTTGAGATAAAATTTAAGATTTCCGTTATTAGGTATTAGGTCGATATGTAGAGGTGTAACAAGTCCGGTGTAGGCCTAGCCAACCAATGACGCTTGGCTTGGCTTAACAGGAAGTGACTTGGTCAAAAATAAGCCAAGTGAAAGAGTCGATGATTAAGTGCCCATGGAAATCATAGGTGTGTTTCTTGGGGGAAGGGGGGCCGGGTAGGGATTGAGATGGGGTTCCTGGGATGGGGAGGGCAGCGTTGGTGTTGGGGGGTGCAGTTTTACCACAGATTGCGGTCTGTTAACGGGGGTTTTAGTGGGGGCCGGGGGTGTCTGCGGTCTGTTAACGGGGGTTAGAGGCATAGTTTCCCCGGAAATTTTGGTTGGGGGGGGGGCAAACTTCAAAAATTTGGTGGTCGACCCCCGAAATGTAATGGGGAGTACCCCCCCGAACCCCCCCAAAATTCGGACCTCAGAAAATTCAAAAACTTGCCTGAAAACGCAAAATGTTCTGTGTTTTAACGCTTTTTTGTCAAAACAAGGCTTGTTTTTATCGGTTTAGGCGTTTTTACACCTTTTTAAACCGATTTTGACACAAAATTTGAGAAAACATTTTCAAAAAATGACCATGGATTTCCGTTGGGAAAGCCACCTTTTTCCGAATTTTGGGGGCGGGCCCCCTTTTTACACGTCCCCAAACACCCCCAAGACCCCCCAAAACTGCCCAATTTTTTCAAGTTTTATGCCAAAAGCTTTTCAGCATTTCGCATTTTCAGCGCTTGCTAATGCCAAAAAACATCCAACCATTAACTAGTTTTAACATTAGACAGCGCCTTTAAAGTCAAAAACTTCATTGCCAGCATGTTTGTAAATCCAAAATAGGGTTAATATGGAATCAGAAAGTCCATAAAAGTTTTGAAAACGTGTATTTCAGGGAATAACGAACACTTTAAGCCAAAAGTTTGGACATTTTTGAAAAATATTTCAAGATTTACTCTAAAAATAACCGATTTTTGGTCAATTTGTCTTTGCTCGGGCGCGACTACCCCCCCTCCCCCCGCCAGTTGCGGGTCGTGGGTCCCCAAAAATGTTTGGGGGTGGTTTGTAAATATGGCTGCGGGGCGTCAGTCCCAAAACCTCCCCCACTTACACCTATGCCCCAACCCCCCCTAACAAACCTATCTCGCTTTGCAGCCCCCCCAAATCCGGTCTAACCTAAGCAAAACGCTAAATTCAGACTCGCTGACCCCTGGATTTCAAGAACCCTTCCCCCCACCCTCCCTAAGACAACTATTCCTCCCCTCCCCACCCGACCACACTCATCCGTACCCACTCCTCGCTATATTAATCCAACCTCCCAATTTCCAACACTTCATCACTTTACTTGGCTTATTTTACACCAAGTCACACTGACTTAAGCCAAGCCAAGCTTGCTTGGTTGGCTTACCTTCACAGGACTTGTTCTTAGCAGTATGCATAAACACAAAACTACCCAGCTAGCCAACTATTTTAAGCCAAGCTTGATTGGTTCACTTGACTTGCACCACACGTCTTCTTCCCAATTTGCATACTCGCAAAACTTAGTTCAGGAAGCCTAGCATTTTGTAGTTAACCCAATCATGATTGGTTGGTTAAAAATGAAGTAATACCAACAACAATCAATCTTGTAAAACTTAACCTGTTTTTACTTGGCTTATTTTTGAAAGACTCACTTTCACATAACCCAAATCAAGTTAGATTGGTTGACTTGACTTCCACCGCACCTCTTGTTACCAATATCCATAATCAGAAATAGTAACAAAACAATAAACCAAGCTTCATTGGTTTGCTTGACCTGCACTCGACGTGTTCTTACCAATATCTATAAACACAAAACTTTTCGACCCTAAACCTAGCACCTCGGTTTGGCTTAAAATCGCCTTATTACAACAACAATCACTCTTGACTAGTCTCCAAACCAACTCAAAATGTTGGCATCACTTTTAACCGAGCCCAAAATACTTGGGCGTATTTTAAACCAACTTAATTCTTCTCGGTTACCTTCTAACCCAATGCCCTGCCAACTAGCCAACAACATAATTTCTTAAACCAACAACTCATGAATTTTAGCCAATTAGTCAGCCACGAACATCATACTTTCTGATTGGTAATTTGTATCCCAGCCGGCGGCCGGCCTCAAACACTGACCCTACCTAACTAAATTGCCTAAGCAGGTTTTGAATTACATTTACATTCTGAAGACTATTTTAAAAATTGGATTTCTTTTATTTTCAGTTTCACCAGTCTGAGAAATTATGGCAAAATTTCAGCGACTTTGCATTAAGTAAAGGCATAAACAAACTGCCATAACGATACAAACTACGATTAGACAATGAAAAGCCAGCTACCACAGTATTGGAAGTTTATTGTCAGTTGCATCAGTCGTGTTAGCGTCTTCGGTTTTCCGTGCCAATAGCAGTTGTTTGACAGCAAAACAATGGCAATAGTCCTTTTCAAATTTGCCCAACATAATCAGCAGACGCTGTTGCAAGTCTCCTGGAATTGCATCTTTCCTGATAAGTTTGCACATTTGGTCAAAAAATGGAGGCTTACAAAGAGTGAGACAGACAGTGCGTTCACTGGCCGACGCCAAAAGGACTGCATAGAAAATGGCTTCTCTCTTCTTGCGAGATGGTTTATTCAGGAAACAATATCTTTTCGATGAAAGTTTAAACACTTTCCCAATTGCTGGCCACAAATTGGAGCAAGCTTCTTCCATGAAGGAAATTTTATCGGCATCACTCTTTGAGCATAAAAGCTTATCCTTCACGGCAAACAACGCCGCTAAGATGTCAGCAGTCTTGTCGTAGTCCTTTCTGGCCATTGCGCGCCTCAAATCAGCTTGATCGCAAAAACGTTTTACAGATATCTTTATGCTGTCCAACATTGCTTTTTCATTGTTGCAGTTATGCAACACTTTGATGAACAATAACACAGCTAAGCAGCGAATTCTTTTTCCCAACGATAGATTGGGATTGTCTAGAATCACAGTTGCATTATCATATGCTACTGAGAAATACTTCTGAGCATCCGCAAAACTGTTGTTATCTCGTAGCTTGGCTAAGCATTCCCTCATGGTCAGTTTTGTAGCCATGACATTCGTTGTTTCGTCTTGACTCATTATTTCCTCCAATTTCGCTCCTCCTGACAGAAAGTTGTCTCGCACTGCGTTCAGTCTGGACCTAAAACAAAGAGAAAATGACTTCATGCCTAAGGGAAAAGGGTCAACTTAAAATTCCGTGCTAAAATCTTATGATTTCTGAATGCTATTCTACTTTGATGCTGTACAACAACTTTGATCAAAATTGGCAGTGGGAGGGTGCTGGCTGCTCTCGGCGTCGGCGTACTAGACTTACCCAACGCAATCGTCGATTTTCGCATTCCACTTAGGCTATCATGTATTTAATTTCTTTTGACTCCTTTTTGATAATTAGAAGAAAAGATAGAAACTGCTAGAAAACTGTAAAGCTTTATCTGTTGGGACTGCGATGACCCCATTCGGCAGAGTCCTCCCCTGTTAGCTAAAGGTGTCTGTCCAGCCCAGTACGTTACAAGCTTAACATAGGCCGGACCTGACCCGGCTTACAGCTAAGAAGTTTCCTGTTGTTAAACGAAACTTCATTTTGCTGGGCCTCTTACGGCTGATAAATTTAGATTAAGAGGGTGCTTAGTTTTAACTAAAACCTCAAACTATAACTGAAATTATTTATTAAACAATTAAGCTCGGAACTTAAGTAATTAAAGCTTCAAATAATTTAAACTCAAAACACAATCAAAGTTGTAGCAAATTTCAAAAAATATTCGTAACTTGTCAGTGGACTTGTCCTTCATTCTAGTTTGCGTCCAAATAGGAATGAAAGTAGCCAGATTTCTGCATTCGTGCTTATATTTGCGCAGAAATACAACTGTCACACTTCCATGCGATGGCAGGAGGGGTAGGTATGTACATATGGTGGGGAAGGTATGTACACGAGGTGCATCAGATATGTACATAGTCTAAAAATGCATGTACAACTGTATACAATAAATGTATACTTACACACAATATATACAATACATACAATCCACACATAGGGAGGAGAAGGATCCCCTCACCTCTCCCTCTTCCCCTCTCCCTCTCCCTCTCCATTCCCCTCCCCCTCTCCCTTCCCTTCCCCCTCTCCCTTCCCTTCCTCCTCTCCCTCTCCATTCTCCTCTCCCTCTCCCTCTCCCTCTCCCTCTCCCTTGCGAACATGTTCCCCCCCCGTTTTTCATATTAAAAAGTTCCATTCACTCCAGCTTAACTGGTGCCTGAACGGTGCCAGGAGGAACAATGTCATGGCAGCACCCATGTGTGTGTAGGGTGTGTGTATGCTGAACGATGTCACGAACAATGTCCTGAGGGTCCCCATCAGACATGTGCAGGAGGGGAAGTTTGGGGGGGGGGTGAACCGGCGGCCGGGGGCCCCCCGGAAAACCGATTTTAAGGGTTTTTTTGCCAAAAAAACCGAAAAATACGGGTTCTGGGGGGGTGAGGGACCCCTCTGGGGGGGGGGGGTGAGGCTGGGTCCGGGGGGTGACAACACCCCCCCACCCAAGCTCCCACCCCCCCTGCACATTACGTATGGTCCCCATGTGTGTAGGGGTATGTGTATGTGTATATGCTGAACGATGTCACGAACGATGTCATGGGGTCCCCATGTGTGTGTCGGGGTATGTGTATGTGTATATGCTGAACGATGTCGCGAACGATGTCATGGGGTCCCCATGTGTGTGTCGGAGTATGTGTATGTGTATATGCTGAACGATGTCACGAACGATGTCATGGGGTCCCCATGTATGTGTAGGGGTATGTCGATGTGTATATGTTGAACGATGTCACGAACGATATCATGGGGTCCCTATGTGTGTGTAGGGGTATGTGTATGTCTATATGCTGAACGATGTCACGAATGATGTCATGGGGTCCCCATGTGTGTGTAGGGGTATGCGTTTGTGTATATGCTGAACGATGTCACGAACGATGTCATGGGGTCCCCATGTGTGTGTAGGGGTATGTGTATGTGTATATGCTGAACGATGTCACGAACGATGTCATGGGGTCCCCATGTGTGTGTAGGGGTATGCGTATGTGTATATGCTGAACGATGTCACGAACGATGTCATGGGGTCCCCATGTCTGTGTAGGGGTATGTGTATATGTGTATTCTGAACGATGCCACGAACGATGTCATGAGGGTCCCCATGTGTGTGGAGGGGTATGTGTATGTGTATATGCTGAACGTTGTCCCGAACAATGTCATGTCGGTCCCCATGTGTGTGTAGGGGTATCTGTATATGTGTATGCTGAACGATGTCACGAACGATGTCATGAGGGTCCCCACGTGTGTGTAGGGGTATGTACGCTGAAACATATACATACACACACTACATATATATATACATATATATATATATATATATATATATATATATATATATATATATATATATATATATATATATATATATATATATATATATATACATATAAATTTATATATATATATATATATATATATATATATATATATATATATATATATATAAAGTTGATAATTTCGTGTTGCCATCGCATGGATTATCTACCAATACAACAGACACAAATTCTAGCAGCTCCGCCTATTGTCTATTGTCTATTTGCTACTTTTTGGCGCAGCTAAAACTTTCACTTGTGAAACATGTCCGCGAGCGATTGTGTTTTAAGCAGACTATGCCTATTTCCTATTTCCTACTTTCTGCACTCAGTTCGTATTGCAGTTCAGAATTAGAGTCACATGACGCAATAAAACTCAATCGACTAATGCTGCAGCTCCACAGTAGCTACATATATTTCTCAAATTCTCAACAATTTGTGAGAATGCTATGCTGTCTGTGCTTTTAATTTTGGAAACGTGGAAAATTTAATTTAAAATTTATCACAGCGCAAAAATGGTTAATGTAGTTTCTTTCTAAGGATGATGGTAAAAGCCCATAATAATTCCTTTATATTTAGGGTATGCGCTGTCGTTCTGGTCGACCCCCCCCCTCCCAAACGGGGGAACATTCGCGTATTTTGGTCGATGCACCGTTACGCAATGTCAAGAAGAAAAGAACTCTAGTGGCTTACTCCTCTTCTAAAATATAAAAGAATTATTATAGAATCTTGATGATAGACTATTATAAAGGTTCGATTAAATTCTGTGGTGATAATTCCGTAGACGCACACTAGACTTTAAGTTAGAGTTTAAACTGGTCTGAGTGACCTTTTGCAAAAGGCATCTAATTCCGTAGACGCACATCTGTTGAATAGTAACAGCAATGAGGGAAAATTTTGTTACGAAGTTAATGAAATAAAGTAGGAAAGTGGTTTTAGTAAAGTTACACCGCATCAAACAAGCAACATAATAGTTCTTTTCAAACAAAAAACAGGCAAGCAATAAGCAGCAAAAAATTGTCAGCAAACAACAAATTAGAAACAAAATTTTATACGAACATTTCATATGGCCATTAGACTTAAAATTAATCTTAAAATTAAAAAAGTTAGAAAATTCTGCTTCTAATTTGTTGTTTGCTGACAAGCAATAAGCAGCAAGAAACTTGTCATCAAACAACAAATTAGAAGCAGAATTTTCTAACTTTTTTAATTTTAAGATTAATTTTAAGTTTAATAAATTTTTGCTGACAATTTTTTGCTGCTTATTGCTTGCCTGTTCGTTGTTTGAAATGCACTATTATGTCGTTTGTTTGATAGGGTGTAACTATACTAAAACAGCTTTCTTACTTTATTTCATTAACTTCATTTCCAAAAAAACAAAATTTTCCCTTATTATTGTTACTGTTCAACAGGTGTGCGTCTACGGAATTAGATGCCTTCTGCAAAAGGTCACTCTTACCAGTTTAAACTCTAACTTAAAGTCTAGTGTGCGTCTACGGAATTAGATGCATTGAGTGCACTCAAGTCTCAGTGCAAGTGTGTTGCAAGTGCAAGTGCAAGTGCAATGCTCCCCGTTTGGGAGGGGGTGTCGACCAGAACGACAGCGCATACCCTAAATATAAAAGAATTATTATGGGCTCTTGTCATCATCCTTGGAAAGAAACTACATTAATCACTTTTGCGCTATGATAAATACATGTATAATGGTTCATCCATCTTCCATTCAATTTTTATAACTTCCACTCCGCCCTCGAAACTAAAAAAGCAAAACTAAAAAAACGAAAAATTACCTACAGGTTTCTTTAGTAAAAAAGCAAAAATGCAATAGCAGTTTTGTTGTAATTTTCCATAGGAAGCTCCTGTGAAAAACCACAGGTGTCTGGAGTATTTCCGCAGGAAACTCTTGCAATCTTGACTATATAATACAAAAGTGACTTGAAGAAAACTACAAGAATGCAATTTCCTCAAAACTCTTGTTTAGAAAATTTACGGAATAATTTAAAGAACAACGATTTTTTGCGCTTTTCCCCCCAGCCCTAACTTTTGATGTTTTTGACCAATAACTTTGAAATTTGGTGTGGGTGCATACTGAAGGCTGGTGAATTCAAAAATTCAAAAATTTTAAGATTTAAAAAAAATTTTAAAAATTTTAAATTTTTGTTTGGTAAGGGGGGACCAAGGGGAACCAAAAACTTTTTTCAAAAAACTTTTGCTGAAAACATGAATACAGGGGTTTTCTGGGGCGCTGAGCACGAATCTGAAATCCGTTTTTCGATTCAGCTTTTCGTTAGCTCAGTATAAGCTTAGCCAATTGGTCAAAAAAATCAAAAGTTAGGGCTGGGGGGGGAGCGCAAAAGATCCGAACAACATTTACATAAATCGTTATAATTATTCATTTCATGTATTGTTTCATCTAATTTCAATTAAATTTTCCACGTTTCCAAAATTGAAAGCACAGACAGCATAGCATTCTCACAAATTGTTGAGAATTTGAAAAATATATGTAGCTACTGTGGAGCTGCAGCATTAGTCGATTGGGTTTTATTGCGTCATGTGACTCTAATTCTGAACTGCAATACGAACTGAGTGCAGAAAGTAGGAAATAGGAAATAGGCATAGTTTGCTTAAAACACAATCGCTCGCGGACATGTTTCACAAGTGAAAGTTTTAGCTGCACCAAAAAGTAGGAAATAGACAATAGACAATAGGCGGAGCTGCTAGAATTTGTGTCTGTTGTATTTCTGCGCAAATATAATCACGAATGCAGAAATCTGGCTACTTTCATTCCTATTCGGACGCAAACTAGAATGAAGGACAAGTCCACTGACAATAAGGACTGTACAGCTGCAACTTTGACTGACTGGGTTCTATTTCGCTTTGCGTGATGTGACGCTTAATTCCGAACTGTGAATGTAGAAAGTAGGAAACAGGAAATAGGCTTTGCTCGCTTGCGCTCTGCGCGTTGTGAAAACCTATTTCCTATAAATGCGTGAAACTAGGCACGAAATTGCCAAATTTTCAGGTTCATAGCTTATTTTGATGCTGAGACTAGAATTGCACAATCGCTCCCTGTCCGGGGACTCCTGTAACGGATTAAGGTTGGAATGGTCAACCTTTCCGTTGCTGGCGGTTGTAGCTAGGCTAGCTACCCGCTTGGCTTCCTATAACATCATCATTGTGGGCTGGGACATGTTTGCAAGTCACGTAGCTGCCCCAACGTGTATGCGTGGGATTGGGTGGGTTCCCCCCTCGTGACTTTGGGAGCTACGTGATTTGGGGGAAATTCTCACTAGGGGGCGCTCGTGGGATACGATACGATACGATACGATTTAATATTAACCAGCCAACATTGCTACATACTTAGTACTGACGAATAAGGTTAATATCATATTAGCAGAATCATTACAATAACAATCAAACTGTTTCAGTCATGTTAAAGGCTAGTGGGGATTCAGGATGGGCCGAACATCGACTGCAAGTACCCGACCCCCTTGACCTTTTAAAAACTTTATAAAAGCGAGACGGCATTTAAATTCCGTTAGAGATGAGGACAATACTACTTCTTCCGGCAAACTGTTCCAGAATTTTGTTACTCTTTCGCAAAAGAAATGTCTTCTAATATCTAAACGACTGTGAGTGTTTGTTAATTTCAGACTGTGGCCTCTAGTCACGTCAACATAAGAGAATCTAAAAAACTCTTCCCAGTTCAAATCAATAAGTCCATACAATATCTTATAAACCATAATCAGGTCACGGCGTACTCTTCTACTCTCCAATGTTTCCAAGTTTAAGCGAGCTAATCTCTCTGCATAATCATATTGACCAAATCCAGGAATTCTTCTTGTAAAGTATCTTTGTACTTTTTCAATAATCTCTATATCTTTAATTAAGTATGGGTTCCATACTTCACTAGCATACTCTAACCTAGGCCGAACATACGTAGTATACAATTTAACTAAAAATTTTGCTGAGGTTGAGCAAAAGTTTCGGAATAATAAGTTCACCATTTGATAGCCAACTTTGGCAACACCGACACAATGACAGGAAGACTTTAAGAAACAAGTTATTGTCAGTCCTAGATCCTTAACAACAGTAGCCGCGGGAATAACTAAATGTCCAAAGAAATAAGACTGATTTGGATTATTATGACCAAAATGGACTATACTCGACTTTTGAAAAGCAATTTTTAACTGGTTTTTGATAGCCCACGCGCTTATGTTGTTAATATCTGCTTGAATTGCATCACAAACAATATGATCAGTATATGCTACATAAAACTTAGTGTCATCAGCATAAATTTTTGCAGACATGAGGGATAAACATTCTTCTATATCATTCATAAAAATGGTAAACAAGCGTGGGCCGAGTATACTTCCTTGCGGAACGCCAGAAGTAACAGTTTTAACAGTAGATTTGGATTGATTGATTTGAACAAACTGGGTTCTTTCGTGCAAATAATTTTCAAACCACTGAAAAAGTTTACCAGATATCCCATAACTTTTAAGTTTTACAAGTAGTTTAGAATGAGATACCGAGTCAAAAGCTTTTGCAATGTCTAAATATAAAACATCCACAAGTAGTCTTTCATCTACAGCTTTAGTCCATTCATTAATGGTTTGAAGTAGTTGACTAACACTTGACCTTTTAGGCCTAAATCCATGCTGATTACTTGATATAGGCACATAAACTGATAAAAACAATGACAAAGCCTCATCAACTATAGATTCCATCACCTTCGAAAAACTACATAACAGACTTATTGGTCTGTAATTGCCAACATTACATTTACTTCCTTTCTTGTGAATTGGCACAATTTTAGCACACTTCCACTCTAATGGAATACTAGCAGATTCAAAACAACGTGTAAAAATCACTGACAACGGATGGGCTAAATGTCTAGCAAACTTCACTAGAAACCACTGGGGAATACCATCCACACCATAACTTAATTTTGGCTTTAATTTTTGTAAGTGTTTGAATACCATATCAGCTTCAAAAATGCAACTATCTAGAATTTCTTCAGTTTTAGAGGCGAATTCAAAATCATTATTATCATCTTGTGTAAACATTGACACAAAATAGTCGTTAAGTGCGTTAGCTTTTTCACTATCTTCACTTAGAAGTACTTAGGAGGTCC
>JASAND010021385.1:0-16134 GCA_030248195.1 Trissonchulus latispiculum | reverse complement strand
TAACATGGCGCCGAGACAAGATGGTACATTTGGGAGCGTTATCGTGCGTCGACGCCTCCAAATGTAGCATGGCAGTGTGGCGCGTTGACGCGCTTCTACACGCGTCTACTCGCAACTGGGACTATGAAATCAGCATTTCGAAGAAAGGCGAAAATAGGCGGAATAGGATATACACTTTGTACATAGTAAGTAACCCCTCTATGCAGAGTATGGCTGTTGTCATAACTTCTTATGTACTTTGGGTCTTACCTATTAAAGTACTAAGCAAGGATCTGTCTATCAAAATGTTCATCGCCGTTCTACCAAAGTTTTCCTAATATAAACTGTGGCAAACAAGCCCAAACTTAAGGTAATCATTTTAGCAAAGAAGACCGCAATAAATCAAATTAAACAGCTTCAGCAGCAATCAATCCATTTGACATTAAAGTCAGAAGTCCAGATATGCTAAAATAGCCAGCTTTATTTTCAGCAAATAAATTACAGCACAGGATATGTCAAAACAGTTTAGAAATTCCATCCAAAAACAAGCACCTGCTAAATGTCAGACTTAAGCAGTTGATACATAAGCTTTATAGATTTCCAAATTTAGAGTAATTTATTAGTTTGAAAAACTAGGAAGTTAAGGAACACCTACAGATTTTTTCTCAGAAATAGCAAATCGAAAGTACGTAATTGAAGGGAACTGATTGGATAACTTAAAACATTTAGAGGAAGTTGCATGATTTCCGAAATTGGAAATTTTTCAAAACTAGCTATAAATTTGCTTCTAAATTTCTAATTATGTTCTGAAACCGGTTAAGCCAAATTGAAACTGTATATAAAAGATGACGAGATCATGTTACGTTGATCTAACCATAATGGCTAGGAGTGTGACAAGCGTTACTTTTACATCTTTGTGACTGACCGTCGACCAACCTCTGTACGCAGTAGATCAAACAAATTCGTCCCATATTCTTGTTTTATAAAGAACAGACACATTTTAGACATGCACAATCGTTTAGTTCTCGTCTCGAGCATGTAAGCACTAAGCAACGCATGTAACATGTAAGGAACGGAGACTATGACTCGAATCCTGTGTGTACACATTTTCTAAAAGGGATCAACTTTAGGGCTGTTAGAGCGCAGAGCACGTACCTCGATCGGATCAGCGAGAGGTTATCATCTGTCACACTCTTATTTATCCTGTATGTACTATTAACTGTAACTTTAACTTATATAAGTCTACAGACGGCAGCAAAGCTAAGACTTTAGCTTAATGCTGCAGCAAATGTAAATGAGGTAAATGTAGTGTTGGAAAAATGCGAAAGAATATGCCACTACAAAGTAACATATAGCTAAATTGATAAAGACTTGAAACACTCTTTGTACGCATATATATATCTGCTGGGAGAGAGGGGGGATTTGTGTTCTTGTTTTTTTTGCCAGATCTTGTGCTGCTCCTCTGGTTGGTGGTTTCTGTCTTCTGATTGAAAATAGTTGAATTCTAGCTGACACACATACTCATATTTAGGACTAATAATGGATTACCCCCTCCCCTTGCACATTATACCATCTTCTAAATAGGCGACGACCCTAGCTCTCGTATTATTAGATTGTTGAAATCAGTTCACGAAATGCTAATGTGAGGAAAAATGAAGTTTTTTGGCGCTATCAGGTTATCAAGTGTCCGGATATGGTCAGTCGATACTGAAAACTTTCGGTCAGTTAGGATTAGATCAGGATATGAAGCTATATACAGTATATATATAGTTATAGTAAAGGATCAAATAATTAGGCATCCATCCCAACTTTACAATTGGTGAAAAATTAATTTCTGTATTCTTGAACAAGCTTTCCTTATTCTTATTGTACAAAAATAAAAAGCTCTCATCTTATGCCAGCATTATATGTAGATAGCAATGTATCATAAAGTTTATGTTAAAAGAAAGTCCTATTTTGCCAGAAAAAATTAGAAGAGACAAAAGGGGAGGGCTATTATCGTTACAATTTCCGCATTTATTCTAAAGTTATACCTAAAATGTCTACTCTAATCTATTTACCTTTTTCTCTCTTGTGGCTTTCATTAAAGCTACCAGGATCAATTCTTTTAGTTTATGCCTTGTCTTGGCTTGTCCTGTCTTAAAATCAAGGCTTGACGCGCTGGTGCTACGAGGATCAAAGACTAAATTCTAGGTTTTGTTTTGCCGACTTTGGAGATCTACGATGCTATTGTGGCTGAGTGTTGTAACTGGTAACTGTTAGTGTACCATACTGTCAACATTTTTGACCCATTTGAAGCTCCGTAAACTTATTTCGTACATGTTTTGTCTTGTTCACGAGGACCTCGTGGACCTCCCAAGCTATGCAAATTGTTAGCCAAATCGATCAGACCAAATGAAAATTGAGGTACAGGTGGTGGCGGGGATAAAACAAATATAGCCAGATGAAAGGGTAAGGCCATTTTGTGAGAAAAACGGTACCCAAAATAATCAGTATATTATATTGACTAATAACTGAAGTCTGAACGAGTACACACATTAACTCTAGCGCAAAATGTGTCAAATTTAACAATGCAACTTTAATGTGACCAATGCATTTATTTAATTAAATGCAAAAAGTCGCAGAAACGTGGTCAAAACTTTGACAAAACCAACAAGAGATATATAATGCTACACATGTTAGGTTAAATAACAGCTTTTTAAACCGGGATTAGAAGCATTGCCAGATTTATACATTTTAAAGGGAAGGGCTTTTCATGAGGGGGTCAAAATTAGGTGTTACGTGAGCGACATTTATGGGAAAAGGTTTCACGCCTCGACCTCTGTCCTAAGAAGACTGGACCGTGTCATTATCTAAGGGCTTTAATAGTCCGTGGTCTAAAACTGACACTTTCCCTCAAATTAGAAACCTAATTTGAAGTGGCAGATCCCTTTATAGTAGCTATCAGAGGCTTGATCTTTGCTTCAGCCGATGTCAATAGAAGCGAGGAAACAAACAAGCAAACAAACAAACAAATAAACACATAAATTGGTAAAACTTTTTTATATCGAACTGGAAGTGAAAAATAATCAGTTAAATGCCAATGTTTTAGGCTTAAAATTATGGATTATGACAATAGATTATTTTCAAAAATTCAAAATAGGTATGAATTGCAGACTTTCAAAATAAACTGATTTTTATATTGTAAACAGCGAAAATTTTATACTCTGACTCATCTCTTACTTTGAAATTAAGTGTCAATTATGGGCGTGAAATGGTTCAATTATCCCTGATATTTAAGGAAGTTGACAACTTGGGAGAGAGGAGCAGAAGAGAGGGGGATTTTCTGGGGTCCGGTCAATTGGAGGTTCCTAACCAGATTAGGGATCTAAAATTGACTGTCCAGACCTATTAACCCAACCAGAACCAGAAAACTGGTTTAATGATAAGCAACCAGATTCTACTTTGCACTAAAATCGGATCATTAAGTAGAAATAACGACATGAAGTTGATATTTGCAGTATGAAAACATAAATCTACAAAATGTACAAAGAAAACACAACGTTGTCGACAGTCTTTATCCCCTTCATTACGTAGGTGGATGGAACACCCAGAACCTTTTAGGTTAAAAATTTGCAAATCAAAAAGTTTTCATATAAAACTGTGTAGTAGTGTTTTCTTCATGTGTCTTATCCTAGCTAAAGTTAAAGTTGTCTCTGTCGTGTTGCAATTAGTTTATAAATCCGTGTAAAACCTACCACAAATCTTCTTGGAAGTGTTGTAAAATTTCGTGACCGAACAAAATTTTGGTGTGGGCTTTTTTAGCTTTGGCAATTGAGTTAAATTACAGAAATTTTCCTTTTTATTAATTTATAGCTAACTTTTTGGAATAACAGAAACTTTTTGGATTAACTTTTTGAAGCATAACTGCGTAGGAGGACTTAAGGCACATTTCTACTCTTTGAATTCTGCAGCTACATAAAAGGAGTTTCGTATTGCTTTGTTTCGTGTTTCGTTTAGCTAAAAAGTTTCGTAAATTTTAAATTTTCAAATTGTGGTTTAAAGACCATTTTTCGATTAAGGGTGTCGTGTCGATAGTTCAAGTTTCGCCAATTTTAGTTTATATAACTGTTAAATATTCTAAAACTTGGAAATTCGACAAGATCACAAATCTTTTTGGGATCACATCAACCACAGCTAAAGTTGTCCTTAATCTGGAGAATATTTAAGGTTTTATTTAAATCTTTATTTGTTGATTTAATCTATCCCTGATCAAACTTTTAATTGAACGGTGAATCATTCGATTAATTGTATTTTCGACAATTCATGCAGCAAAGTCAGAAAACTTGAAAGAAAAAGTGCATTACTGAAATCAATCCTACGGACTAAGAGAATAATGTTCATTACCTGGAAATAATATGTTGTCATAAAAATCTGTAACTACCTTAGAAATCCTATAAACTAAGATTGAATTTATGGTTAAGTTTCACGCAAATGTTTCGTTGTTAGCATTCGTATAATTAATAAATTCAGCATTGAAAAATTTACGACTTAAAACAAAAACCATTTCTTATTTGTAAAATGAGGCTTGTGCAGCTTAAATCTGCTCTTTCTGGCTATTAATATTAAGGTTTCGCGAGACTTTAAAAGCTTGATGTAAAGTTGAATAAATTGATCATCTATAGACATATAATTGCTTTTATGTCAAAAATATCCAAAATTCGGAAATGTGCAGCATTAAATTTCAGCAAATGATCTAAGTTTTCCTGCTGCAGGCAGACGCCAAGTTTTTTGAAAAACTTCCGAAATGTAACCCTAAACTCAACTTCCTGCAATCATATAAGGCTTAAAACATTTGCAGATGTTTTTAGAAAATTATCCTTGTGAAAGTTTGCGTAACATAATCTTAAAGTTATAACAGTTGTTGCAGACGTTGTTGTGCCAGACGTATTTTCATCGTCAAAATTGCCTTTTTTAGAATCTCGAGAGCTAATGTTTTGCAATTAGTATGCAGAAAATAGAAAAGTTATGTTCCGCCATGAATTGTTGTTCCTCTGCACAGCTCAGAAATAGCTCTGATTTATTCATTTGAAGTCATTTGAGAAATTAAAGCTCAAGTGACATGAAATTTCCAACTTCTGAAACGTTGCGTCATAACCACTTCAGCAAGAAGGAAAAGCTAAGTGATCTAGTAATTTTGATCAAGGAATTTATAATTTATTTTCAAAATTGCTGAATGAAAGGAAAATGGAGGGGGCAGAGAAATAGAAATCATGAGAAAGAAAATTAGGTAAGCACTTGAGTAGACAAAACCGAGGGAGACGCGCCTTATGCCGGACTTAATCCGGGCCTAATAACAGCCTGATCCCATTTCATTAGACATTGAGTAATGACCCGTTCTTCTTAGATTTTAACTTCTATAGCTTTATGGTGAAGCATATTTCCTAGAATGTTAAGATTGTCCCGGCAGATGGAAACAAAAAACTTTTGCTGTTATCTATGTACAGCAAATTATGGATTTAGCTGAACTGAGTGACAATTGCAGAATACAGGAAAGAACTCTTTTCAATCAGTCAGAATTAAGTCTAATTTATTTGTCAAGAATTACCTCTTCGGAAGTAAATAGTTGGCTTGCTTAATGTCGTTGTTTTTGTAAAAAATAGAGACGTTTCTTATACCTACAGGCTACAGCACCTCCAAATTCCAATTCTGCAGCTTAAGAGGAATATAAATGAAATAAAATACTCTAAAAATATGCTAATTCCATCACACGACTATGAAAATAGGATTATTTTAATGTCCAACAATTACACTAAAATCAAGAGTGTGTAACAGATGTACTTAATTTAGTACTCACAGATGGTAGAAAACATGATGGTTTAATTTTAGTTTTCCTAGATTGAGCATCAAAATTTGATATTTTCACTTCAGTTTCAGTCAAACAGAAAATACAATAAAAGCAATAGCAAATTAAATTAGTTAACAGTAGGTGGGAGGGAGTCGAACTCAGCAGTTTTAGGCCCCGGAAGTGGCAATCGCCATTTATTTGTATCTGGAAAATGTGAATGTTTAGTCAAAATTGACAGGTGCTTGTAGCAAGCACAGTGTTACAAGCCGAAAAGAAAAAAATGGGGAAAATAGGTATGAGCTAAAGGGAACTCTGAATAGCTTTCGTGAAGTTCATTTTAAGCAGTTCTCCTGATTAGTTAGCAAAGGAATCCGTGTTAGGTCTGAATCAGTCGTGTAAAAAGGGCAGCTAGTGGTTCAGTTTTGGGAGCTAAAAGAATTAAAAATGTGGAAAAAATCTTGAAACTCTGGACTTCCCCAGCCCACGAAATGACCATAAAAGTCATGAAAGAGAATGGAGTACAAGTGTAATGAAGTTGCTGTTAATATTCCCAGGGAGAATCCTAAAATTACCCCATAAACCGTTTCCTAAATAATAGGATATTCATTCTGAGCATACGAAAATTAACTTTCTAACACTCAGAAATGACTAGTCAAATTCTCAGGATTATATCAAACTACACTGTTTGTTACAAGCTTTATTATTATTTTACAACTATCACTACCGATATTGCGAACATTACTGATCATTATAAATTTGCATATTATATTGATTATTATTGATTTGTCCAAACAATAGCTGCTTAATGACTATATATACTGAGTGAAGTTTAATAAAACATAAAATAAACTCTCATCTACCAGTAATGGAAGGAGCTAATAATATCTTACAAATTTAAAGCACACTTTTCAAAAGTAAAACTGCCAATTTATGGGTAAACGTAAACAATTTCTGGCAACAATAAACAGACAAATAATGAAAATTTGAATGGTTCGAAGCCGTAAAATGAAACTTGAAATTTTAAAACTCTAGAGTTTTATATACCGAACTTCCTCTACTACATAATGACAATGATCTCCGAAGGTCACACCTTGACAATATTAGTTCTATGAGAGTTTATTTATAAGGTTGCACTTGTATTTGCACACAGTGGCCGGGTGAGTGCGCAGGAAAAAGTCGAAGTAATTTCAAAAAATTGAATCTATGAATTAAAATACTTGCAAATTACAAAATAAGGTACAAATTGTAGGACTCGAAGTTTTAAAATGTGAGTTACATTTTCATATTCTAGATTTGTGTAAAACTAAACCTAATTCCACAGTTTTTCATATCGTTAATATCGTACATATCGTACATAATTTAGAGTCAACATATTAATGTATGGGTTGCGACATAGCGCGGCTTGTTGGTACCAAGAGTACATAATAACTAAGAGTGTGACAAGCGTCACACTCTTAGTTATCAAGCAGAAAACATCATCTGCACAATAACGGCCTACCCCCCCACAACTGAGTACCTGGTGACCCCCCCACAACTGAGTACCAGCAAGAGTACATAATACATAAGAGTATGACAGCTGGCATACTCTACGTATTATGAGCTCGCTACATCCGATGCGCGCTATCGGCTGACCCCCCCATAAATCAGACCCCCCTCACCCCGCCCCTGTACATGTACGGCGTCCAAACGGGGGGTCGGGCTCGTGCTCGTATATTTTGTACACAGATGTGTAAATCATACGAGCTTAAACCCCATACACAAATTGGGGCCCCGTCAAGTTTAACATGTAAGTATACTAACATAGACCCCGACCCCCCGTTTGGACGCCGTACATGTATAGGGGCGGGGTCAAGGGGGGTCTAATTTATGGGGGGGGGGGTTAGCCGATAGCGTGCAGAGGATGTAGCGAGCTGATAATACATAGCGTATGACGCTTGTCATACTCTTATGTATTATGTACTCTTGGTACCAGGTACACAATTGTGTAGCAGCACTCGTTTGTATGTTTACATGTTGAAGCCAAAAACATTCTATCAGCAGCTGGCCACTTTTGAGCTTCAACATGTAATCATACAAACGAGTGCTGCTACACAATTGCGTACCTGGTACTCAGTTGTGGGGGGGGTCACCAGGTACTCAGTTGTGGGGAGGGGTAGGCCGTTATTGTGCAGATGATGTTTTCTGCTTGATAATTAAGAGTGTGACGCTTGTCACACTCTTAGTTATTATGTACTCTTGGTGGTACCAACGCTGGAATGTACATAGTTTTACGGCTACAATGAAATAGAATTTGAGCCCAGATTCGGTTCTCAGGACCTAACAAAGTTAAAAGAGTTAAAAATAAGTCATTCCTTTTCGCGCACAGGGTTATGTATAAGAATAAAGCCGTTCGTTTCAACTCACCTGCTTGGTTAAGTCTAAAAACTTTAATTCTAATTTTTTAACTTGCTCGCGAAAACGTCCTCAAAGAGTCGACCGGAAATAAGAATACTATGATTCCAGTTCAAGCGGAGCCATCACCTTTCTCCTATCAATCCTTAAGACTCAGCTATGTTTCTATTTAATGTTTTAATTTAATTTCTATTTATTTATTTTCTGTTTTAAGTTTAAGAAGTCAAACTGAATGTTCAACGAACGTTTTGAAAAATCTTGCCATGCTTAAGCAAAATATTTTCTTGAAAACACACAAAACTATATAACTTTCTAAGTTTCAAGGTTTTCAACTAAATCTAGGTCTAACTTAATCCCAGGTTGATCTTGATCTCAGAAAATTCTCCTGTAGTAGTGCGCCATGATTTAAATATCTCAAAATTTGTCTAGGATAAACGGAGGTACACTATTGCGCCTTAACACAATGCTAATTGGGGGAAACAGGGAGCAAATTAAACTGTTTAAATAAAGTGATATTATTTTTCCACTGTACTGGGGCCGGATAATAGAACCCCGAGCCCAGGTCTGGCAATTTCACTACAGACAATTAGGCATCAGCATTTTGAAAGAAAATAGGTCTCACGCAAAAATGATCCCGGTTCACAGAACTCAAAGATGAAGAATAATTTCCGTAAACGGAGGAGATCTGTGTTGAGTTCCAACAGCAGTCTTTAGTAACCTATTCCCCCTTCTCTCCATTTCGTTTGGCTCATTTCTGAGTCACTGGAGGGTAAAACGAGACCTCGTGGCGCCGACGGCTCACTTCAACCAAATCCAGAATTGCCATCAGCTGTAGAGCGAGCTGCCACAGTTGCGAGCAAAAAATACTGATTCTAGATTTTTCGGGCGCTTGGTGGTGTGCAACTTTCTTTCATTAAAAATAGCGCACAAGCACAAGCATAAGCACAGGCACAAGCACAAGCACAAGCACAAGCACAACGCAGAGTCGAATTCAGTTTAACTTTTTGCAAGAGCACAATGTCAGCAGCCAATCAAAAGTGTTCCACACTGTGCCAGCTCATGAAGGATTTGATGATTCGTTTAATTTATCGAAATTTTACAACTACAGAAAAATCTTTCATAACCATATTTTTACTGTTGTGTTAAGTAAATCCAAATTCAGTAGTACGGATAGCACAGTAGTAAGAACAAGTTGTGTTCTTCACAGGTTAAAGATAAAGCAGAAGTTACGGTTCACAAAACAAGACAAGAGTATAAGTTTTCATTCAGCCATTCTTGTTGGGAATTTAATTAGTGAAGTACATCTATATAACTGTCTTCTATTATATGGTTGTTTTGCATGTTGCGCATCGATTCTTGTGAGTGCACTCTCAATTTAGGTTGAAAAAGTAACAGAACGAAAACACCCGTTTGGGGATTCGGAAACAAACTGGTGCATTTTCAGATGTTAAGGATGAGTACGTGATAAAGATTTCGGAGAAAGAAAATTTACTTGTTTTTAAGTTTTACCTTTACACCTAAGCTATTTACCTTACCGGTTTAGCGTTATTCATTTTCGATCCAAATTTTGAGTATTTCATCTTATTCAATTGTGATTTCAACCTTTTATATTTCACGAAATGAAAACTGTCCAACTTCTCATATCTTGTAAGAACAAGTGAACTCTACTATTTGGTCTGCCCTTATCTTAGAAGGAAATTCTGTCTAATACTAGCAGTATGAAAGCAGCGGAAAATAAACCAATCTTTGACTTTATATTAAACTGTCTGAACGGCTTTTTTGGCTGCGAATTGAGTTGAAGCGAAAAGTGGAGTGTCATAGTAAAGTCAGATAAAAGAAAGTTATCTATTATCAGAGAGGTAAGAAAGTAGGGTAACTACTCAGACTTGTTGCCAGCAAATAACTACCAATTCTATACAGGCACTGAATGTTTAATGATAAGGATGAACAGAGGATAAATAGAGAGTGAGCGTCTCTTGTTAGAAGATATTTCCCCTCGGCTAGGTGATAATTTTTGGTGACGTTGATCTTAGTGATAATTTGATAGAAATTAGAAATAATGTCTTGCACTGAGCATTCCCTACAATTAGGAGATACGGCTAATATATTACAATGCAAACTTGGCCGGTCACAAATTAACTATAAAGATTACAGTTTTAAAACTTTCAGACAAGTTTTTGAGATTATATTTTTTCTAAAACCTCAATAAAATTTTCACTTTTCTTTTTATCTTGGCACCGAAACTAAAAAATTTCAAGTAAACCTAACCTATTGCGCTCTACTAAACGAATCAAACTAGGGCTACAATAGTTGTATGCATTGCAAGAGTTGAGATAAACTTTGCTTACTTTCACGAATAAATACGCCAAGGAAAAGTAAAAGGAATATTCTCAGTCGACCAAGACTCTTTCGCACAGCGAGTTTAACGAGTTGGCAGAGTTAATTAACACAACCTTTCCTGGGCTAAAAGAGTTAAGCAGTTAGTTTAACTCGCACTACAGGATTAAATTAGTTATAAAATTGAAATTCCACTATGTTAACATAACTCAGGCTCGAAAAGGCCCCAAGAGCGCAAACCATTTCCAACCAAAGTTTGTAACTATGTGTAAACTATGTATACGTAAATGTAAAAGGTTATGCAAATTGCTATGGAAATTGAAGGTTACTTGTGAAAAACGACGATGTTGTGAAAAAATCAAGCCAATGCTATACAAGTGCTCAGGGTCAGAAATGGAGCTTTCCACAAGTTGCTTCGGTGTAATTTGAGGCCTGAAAAGCTTTTAAGCCGACTTACACCTAACAGAGAACTAGCAAGCAAATGCCCCGCTTAAAAACTCAGCTAATGCTATTTGTTAGCTAAATAAAGGTTTTTATCCAGTATTTTAACATCCTTTTAACAGTTCTGTTCAGACAGACACAAAATGAGGGATATTTTCAGCAAATCTTCATCTTCCTCTTCCTGTGGAATCTATCAATCAAATCATAGTTTAAAACTGAAATTCCACTTAAGTCCAAAAGTAACTGTCCACGATACTGGTATGATTTTTATCCATGAAAATTGAGAGTTATTTTGAGTGGTTTGTAAGAACTAGTGTAGACATTGTTTTTGGATAATGTTAATGCCATTGCCAAAACAATTCAAAATTGCCGAACCCAAGCAATTCATCTGGAGCTCACTCCCCAGAATTCGGATCTTCCGTTTTGGGGTAAAACGCCGGAAAAATTAGTTTTTACTGCGGCCGTCGGCCAACCGGTTCACCCCTCCCCAAAATTTTGCCTCCTGCAAATGTCTGGTGGAAACTGAAAATTAAATGTCAAAATGTTCGCGATTACTGCGCTCACGCAACGCCGATTCAAAAACTTCGGATTCCTGTTCTGCGACTCGGTAGATCCCTATCTATGTATGTATGTGTAAATTTAACGGGTTTACAGTATATATACTTACTTTAGACCTGAAGTGTAAATTTATAAAAGAAATCAAAAAATGCGTGAATAAGCAAGTTCTCTTCCCACGTAGAGGTACGAACAAATGAAATATGAACGAATTATTTACGAAAAACGAACTATATGAACATACGAATAAATTAAGTCACCAGTGATAGAAATGTTACCATACTGACTATTCTTGTACCGTACCCGACTCATGCTAACTGCGAGTCAACTGGCATTTGCTTAAAACTTGAACTACGGGTTACAACCTAGAATAACTGTCAGACTTAAAATGTTAGTTAAGTGTCAGTTTTCACACTTTTGTCCTATCGTCACTTGTAAGCTCAGTATTTACCATTCATCTAATTTAGGGAGCGGAAGGTATTAGCTGTGGGTCAACAGAGGCTATAGAAACAATTTTCAGTCTGTCACAATAAATCGACATTTCGTCTTCATATCAAATTGCAAATCTCACAAATGGATTCTCAATTGAGAGTGCATTTCCGTTAGCTAAATTTAGCCAAAGTTGAAGCTGCATAAAAAGGTGACCCTGATTAAGATTAGCGGAAGAGAAGAGAAAACAATTACTATTAACTATTTTAACTATTAAATATTAACTATTTAACCATTAATTCATTTGTTTACTTTAAAAGTGGACTAAGCTCGGTGTTAACCTAAACTGCTGCACTACATTACTTTCTTCGCTTCAGTTTGGATACAAATGCAATTACAGTGCTTGAGTAGCTTAGCTGGCAGGGCGTCAGAGCAGTTAGTAGTGCTAGAGTTGTGGGTTAAAATTTCGCCTGAGTGATAATTTCGGTTTTCTTGCGAGCTTCAATTGTATTACCTAAGGTGTGTTGCAGCTCACGAAAAAAATTAAAACGGTGCTGTTCGTAATGCATCGTCACTTCATGATTTCAGATGTCAACGCATGCTGAAGGTTAAGTATTAAAAAATTCAGAATAGCTACTTTTTGCCTGCGCTTTACCTACATTTGCGCACAGTGATACCGTAAAAACCGCTTCCCTACAAAAGCATGTAACAAGATGTTAACAGCCAATTCTGACGAGCCAAGAATAAATTCTACAAAGTCCATTTAGGATTAATAAAAAAAGTAGCAGCCGAGACGATTGAAAACAGCTATAAAATTCTTCCATAAATGCATAATGAGTCAGGCAATGGGATATGGCGGGAAATTCCCCCAGAATTTTCTCCAACTTTTCTTTCCAATGTTTTCTTAATGCTCATTTTTGAGCTTGAATCAGTGCTCTGGGAAATTAATAGGCTTTGACCAGCAGTTTTTTCCACGAAGAATTTGTGCAGTTTTTAATCTGCACAAACCATGGAATTTTCCTGCTGCACGACCTCAGCGCAGCAGGCCTTTTATAATTTCTCACATAGAGTTTGCCTTATAAAACGTAATGCGTGCAAACCATAGCGTTCTCTTTCGCAGCAAGTGAGGTTCGAATGGTTCAGATCTCGACACAGTTTCCTCAAACAAAATAATTTAAAAGGACTTTAGGTCAGCATAAAGTCAAAACGAATCCGAAAGATGGCGATTACCAGACGAGATGATTGATCCTATCCAACTTAGGAAGCAGAGTTTGTGAACGAGAGCTGTATCACTATTTTTGGGGTGAAAGGATGTTCCCCTTCTACATGCGACAACCCTTACAGGATTAACCTAGATTTGCACCATGTCGATTGCTCTAAGTTTTGTAGGCGAGCTTACAAGTTTTTTTGCTCAAATTTGGTCTAAACCAAACACTTGAGACAACAAACAGTTAGCAAGACGTCTGAAGAGATAAGATCAGTTCAGGGCAGGATTGAATGGTACGGGAGCTGTTAAATTTGGAGTTTTGGCATATCTTGTGACAACATTCCATCTCGTTTCAAATTAATATTAATGTAAAATGCAACATTTTCGAAACGCATCACAGAATTCATAGCAATTCTAGTCAAATATAAACCATGGCTGACTCACTAACATGTCACTGTTAACAATTTGCCATTGTAAAAAGCAGAGTTTATAAAAGCATACTGTTAAATAGCAAACAATGTAAAGTGGGTCCAGCTCTAGCAATAGCACTTCCAGTGAAACGATTGCAGTTGTAGCAATAATAGCAATTGTCGAGATTTTCAACTCAAAAATAGGTTCATGAATTGCTAAATGGCTTTTAGCAAACTTCGTGTAACGAAGCTTTGGCTAATGCGAAAATTAAATACAATGCAGCTGAACCAAACAAAGAAACCTCTTCGACTAACTATGCCTCCAGTGCTACAACTTTTTAAAAGTAGAAAACAAAGACAAACTGCACATATTTTTGGTTGATTTTTCAAAATTTTAAAGATTTTACAGTTTTTCATCTCAACAAAAAATTACAGTACACAAGGAATGTGGGAAGTCATGTCTTTCATAAAGAGACGAAAAGGAAACGTTTGTTCCTGATTTTATTTCTGGTACTTGTTGTATCTTGTTGACCAAACTTCTAGACGTAGCGGAGCCAATATTTCCAAAGTCAAAATTCAAAAAATTTGGTTTCAACTTTTACATTTCAGCTAATTTTTTCGGAGCAAATCAAATAAAGGGGTCAGTCAATCACCACTGGCTACGTTTCAACGGTTACTGATTGAGTTGTTCTCAATCCGGGCGTAAGGACCAGGTTGACTTTACAAACCAACAGTGCCGAAAAGGAAAATAAAGCCGGAGGGAGCTTCTCAGACATTAAAATCCACAGTTGTCAAAACATGCGTACTGCATGTGCGTCTCAGTAAAAATTGAATCATTGGAACCAACATGCAGCTCGCAAGGAAACTCAAAAAAATAATCTACAAACACTATGAGAAAGTTTCCAAATTACACTACAGACAGGGGTGAACATTTAAGTCCCGTAAGACGCCAAGATTACACAACATGGTTAAGCTAAACAGCAAAAACTTAAAGGCTAAGCTCAACTTAGCACAAGCCTCGAAGACTTGTAAGCCTGTCACGCAAACTGCACAAACAGTGTAACAGTCGCGTGCTTAGCAATTAGCATTTAAATGGGAAACTGTGAGTTTGGTGTAAGCTAAAAGACTGAGTTTATTTTGCGTGATTTTATTTGAGTCTAGTTTACTTGTTTGGCCCTCCTCCTGACCTCAAAATTAAATAAAGAGCTTTTAACACTCATGAATGAGCGACTCTTAGCAGATATTGACCTAACTTTTAAGCATCACTTTTAGCTAGACACTTTTGAGTTGCTTAAAACCCTACCCCAGGACAAACCTTGACTGCTTCTGAAATCATGTTTTACAACAGCCACTAGAATACTACTAAAACGGAAGGTGGAAACTGTCAAGAGTTGTTGGCGAAAGTGGTACAGAAATGGAAAAGGAAATATTGTACGCAGTAAGTAAAAAAACTCAACTACATTTCGAAGCATGTTAAGGTAACGGAAAATGGGGGAAATTTCTGTTCCAAAATGAAAACTGAAATGAATTGATTCGGAAATGATTCAAATATTTAGAATCTAAAACAGATAAAATAAACACAAATACTGGCAATCCAGAAACGTTAGGACAAATAATGACAGTGAAGTAATGCTATGGTTCAACAGAGATAATAACACACACTCTCATTGTTGAGGTCATTTGAGTTTGATTCTGAGGTCATTCAGAGACAAAGGGACTCTATGTATTCCGAGAACCTGGATTTCATAACACAACAATTTATAGGATTGTTTCACAATGGGACGGTACTTATAAATATATACATATTAACCATAGCGAATAATGATGCAAGCAGGTCGAAAAAACTAAAGAAACCTGATCTTTACGTCTTGTTCTTAAAATAATTGTAATAAAATGAGATTTTACATATGTATGCGACTGATTCCTCGGTAATCAAAGATTTTAAATTTTGATCAAATGAACTAAAATTGACTGTGCCGTTAAGACCTTTGCCTTTGACGGATTGAGTTAAAATTTGGTAGGGGTAGGTTTTCGGACCTGCTGATTTCAAAAATGCAAAAATTTTAAAATTTTAAAAAATTTTTAAAATTTTTAAAATTTTAGTTTGGTAAGGGGGGACCAAGGGGAACCGAACAATTTTTTGTCTTCGATTTTGCTGAAACGATGTATATAGGGGTTTTCGGGGTCGTAGAACACGAATCTGAAATCCGTTTTTCGATCCAGCTTTTTGTTAGCTCAGTATAAGCTAAAGTTCTAAACTTAAGATGTAAGCTTAGCCTGAAATAAGGAAAAGCTGGATCGAAAAACGGATTTCAGATTCGTGTTCTACGTTCCCGAAAACCCCTATATACATCTTTTCAGCAAAATCGAAGACAAAAATGTTTCGGTTCCCCTTGGTCCCCCCTTACCAAACTAAAATTTTTAAATTTTTAAAAAATTTTAAAACTTTTAAAATTTTTGCATTTTTGAAATCAGCAGGTCCGAAAACCTACCCCTACCAAATTTCAACTCAATACGCCAAAGTGTGCATGTTCAGTACTTCTACGAAGCTATGGGGG
>JASAND010021384.1:0-19638 GCA_030248195.1 Trissonchulus latispiculum | reverse complement strand
CCACCATAAGCCATGTGAAAAATCCGTTGGACACAAAATTGTACAAAAGCGTAAAGGACGAACACAACAGAAAAAAAACCACACATACAAAGTGGTCAGAAAAGTCGATTTTTTCAAAGTTCATTTTTTCCGGGCAAGTTTGGTATCATTCGAAAGCCCTTGGCCTGGAGATTTCAGAAATGCAAATTTTAGCTCTCAACTCCTTACCGTTAATTAGTTATGCTTAATAAACGTTTTCAAAGGCCGCATTTGACCGTTTTAGGTCATATTATGGGGTGCTCTCCGAGCTACCCCATGATATATGTATGCTCCTGAAGGTATGTATAGATATCTTTCAACAGTAGCAAGCAAGCCAACCACAGCACTCCACAACCACTTTGAGCATGCAGTTCTATGACAAAAGTTGCTCAGCTTGCTTAGGGCTTTCATTTGGTATCAAATTTGACCACTTTCAAAAAACTTCATTTTTGACCGAAAATCGCCTAAGTCCCCACCCCACCCCACCACAGCACTCTACAGCCACTTTGAGCATGCAGTTCTATGACAAAAGTTACTCAGCTCGCTTCGGGCTTTCATTTGGTACCAAATTTGACCACTTTTAAAAACTTCATTTTTGACAGAAAACCTCGCCCCAGTAGAATTTAGGGTTTCGCTTCCACCCGTGCAACTTCCTTTATTGCTGTTTTTGACAGAAAATCGCCCCAGTCCCCACCCCGCCCCGCCACAGCACTCCACAGCCACTTTGAGCATGCAGTTCTATGACAAAAGTTGCTCAGCTCGCTTAGGGCTTTCATTTGGTACCAAATTTGACCACTTTTAAAAATTTCATTTTTGAACGAAAATCGCCTAAGTCCCCACCCCACCCCACCACAGCCACTTTGAGCATGCAGTTCTATGACAAAAGTTGCTCAGCTCGCTTAGGGCTTTCATTTGGTACCAAATTTGACCACTTTTGAAAATTTTCATTTTTGACCCCATGACCTCCCACCGACCTGACCCTCCAGATGGCAAAGTGGAACCAGCACAGCAAGATTGATGGGTCAGACGGCAAAACGGATGCCCGGAATGAGCTGGGCGCACCAGAAAACCCCTATAGACAATGTTTTGAGAGGCTATGTACAGTCCTATATGGTGTTCCCGGAAGTCGGTACCGACCGGACCCTCCAGACGGCAAAGTGGAACCAGCACAGCAAGATGGGTGGGTCAGACGGCAAAACGGACACCGGGAATGAGCTGGGCGCACCAGAAAACCCCTATAGACAAAGTTTGGAGAGGCTAAGTAAAGCCTACTATGGACCTCCGGGAAGCGGTTACAGACCTGACCCCTCAGACGGTCAAGTGGAACCAGCCCAGCAACTTGGGTTACTCGGGCAGCAAAACTGATAGCGGGAATCGATTCTCCGTCCCAAAAAACGTTTGTATGCAAAATTTGAGCCACCCATGTAGCAAAATAAGCGAAAAATTTAAGTTCAAAGTTCAACCCAAAATTCACCAACTTTGGCCGGCCAGTACCGAAAAATTACGCACGGAGACGGAAAACCATATAGCATTTGAACGACCCCGATATGTGTACTGTTTAACCATATAGTCAGTATTACCCCATATATAGCCCAATCTGACTTATTAAGGCGCCTTTGAAGCATACTTTTTGGCCATTTTAGCGTTTTGGCCGACTTTGGCCCCCAGCCAAAAATTTTTTCCGGCTCTGGGAGGCATAAAAACTAGCTTATTTTCTTATTTTTGATTTATACTACAAGAATATATATGGGTTTCATAGGCAAAAATTTTTCTATCTGTAGTTATTCAAGCTACAAAACCCCCTTATGAGACATCAAAAGCGAGAAACCGGAAAAAAACATCTCTCGTAAGCGATTTTTGGCATAACTTTTTAACGGAAAGTGGTACGGGGATGAAATTTCAGGAACATACTAAACTCGACACGTACAATTTTTTGCGCACATAATCTGCGCAGCTTCTGCGCAGCCTTGTTTTACACGGTCATTCGACCATTTTCACTCATATTATAGGGGTCGCTACCGCGACCCCTATGATAAAAGTAAAATATATATCTGCAAATTATTCGTATTATGACATAAGCCAATATGAGCCTCGTTGTAGGACAGGCTCATGTTAAGCGGTTGCAACTTGTTTTCCTTAATTTACAACCTCCCTACGGAACTCATATGTATTTTACAGGCTAGTTTTTGCTTATGTACAACCTGCCTACGAAGACTCATATGTATTTTACACGCGACGAAGGAGCACTTTTTGTTCTTGTATATATATATTTTGCATGGTGAAACACAGAACTTTATCAAAAATGCCAGGATTTAAGCTGAAAATAGCCTTTTTTACGAAAACATGTCCGGCGAAGCCGGAAAATGTTTGCAAATTTGACAATTTTTGGAAAAAATGTAGACCTCATTAAGGGGGAAACCCAAAATCCCGGGGGCGGCGATTTCGGGGGGAAGGCATTTTCGGGGCACGGGCGGATCCAGGATTTCGTGACGGGGGGCGGTAAAATTTTTCCCTACTCAGAGCAAAAACACTGGTTCCAACCCCGCCCACTGAGTATATATTTATTAAGGAGCAGGAGGAGCCGAAATTGACCCTCCGCCCGGGATGATTCCCCCCCACGGATTTTTTTGGCGGCTCGTAGTTGATGTTTTGGCGGCCCGTACTTGTGCCAGAAATATATAGGTCTGGGGGGCCAAATAAAGGGGATCGGCGACTCACGTGTTTCCAAAAAAATATATATACCAATTCCCAGCTGATTAGGGGGGACCCCCCCCCAAATGGAAAGGTCGCCAACCCCCCCTAAACATGTTTTCCTACCCCCTCCCCCCAAATAGATTTTTTCAGAGCCTTCCCCCGAAAAAATTTTCAAACCCCTACCTATATATATAAATTTTTGAAAATTTTTTCTAAAAATTAGCGAAAAATTCCAAGAATTCGCTTATTTACCAGCCCTTTTTTTCGCCAAACCCCTCTCCCTACTTTTACTGAACCCCCCACCCCCACGTTTTTTCACCAGCCACACCTATGCCCCCCACACTAGAATAAGCCTAGAATAGAGGGGTTGACGACCCTCCAGTTTGCAGAAATACCAAATTTCAGCTATTTTTGCAAAAACTCCCCCCCCCCGGAAGCCCCCTTCCTTCCCCAAAAAAGTCCTTCGAAATATTTTTACCAACCACAAAAAATAGCGAGAAAAAAGAGAGGATCTCACCTTAGGCCAATTCCACCATAAATGTAGGAGTCGCCAACCCCCCCCCCTAAAAATTGTTTCCTACCCCCCCCCCCAAATCAATTTTTTCAGAGCTTTTCCTTTAATTTTCAAACCTCTACCTAAATTTTTGAAATTTTTTTCAAAAATTAGCGAAAAATTGCTAGAATTCGCTCATTTAATCTTGTAAGTTGAGAAAACATTTCAAGTTTAACTAAACCCCCCTAAAAATTGTTTCCTACCTCCCCCAAATCGATATTTTCACCGCCTTTCACCTAAAAAATTTTCAAACCCCAACCTAAATTTTTGGAATGTTTTTCCAAAAATTAGCGAAAAATTGCTAGAATTCGCTTATTTAAGCTAAAAATCGGGCACTTATTTAGATGGGGGGGCGATTTTTTGGCACTTATGTAGATGGGGGGGACAAAAATTTTGCCTTGGTCCCCCCTTATGATTCGAAAAAAATTTTTTGTCTCCGATTTGGCTGAGAAGTTGCCCTTAGGGTAAGTCGAGGTCGCTGATTTCAAAAATCGAATCGAGAGATCGATCCGATGAATCGATCGATCAGTAGAATCGATCGATCAAAATCGATCAAAAAATTTTTTGTCTCCGATTTTCGCGAAAAGTCGTCTATAGGGTAATTCGGGGGCGCTGATTCCGAATCTACAATCGAAATTTCATGAAAATCGATCCTGCGCTCGCAAAAATCGATTTTCATCAATTTTTCGAAAATTCGTCAATAAGTCGACTTTGACAGCTCGGATCGAAATTTCGACTGCAGATTCGGAATCAGCGCCCCTAAATTACCCTATAGACGACTTATCGCGAAAATCGGAGACAAAAAAATTTTTTTATCGTTTTTTATTGATCGATTCTACTGATCGATCGATTCATCGGATCGATCTCTTCGATTCGATTTTTGAAATCAGCGACCTCGACTTACCCTAGGAGCAACTTCTCAGCCAAATCGGAGACAAAAAATTTTTTTCGAATCATGAGGGGGGACCAAGGCAAAATTTTTGTCCCCCCCATCTACATAAGTGCCGATTTTTTCGCCTTGGTCCCCCCCTTATGGTTCGAAAAAAATTTTTGTCCGATTTGGCTGAGAAGTTGCCGTTAGGGTAAATCGAGGTAGCTGATTTCAAAAATCGAATCGAGTGATCGATCCGATGAATCGATCGATCAGTAGAATCGATCGATCAAAATCGATCAAAAAATTTTTTGTCTCCGATTTTCGCGAAAAGTCGTCCATAGGGTAATTCGGGGGCGCTGATTCCGAATCTACAATCGAAATTTCATGAAAATCGATCCTGCGCTCGCAAAAATCGATTTTCATCGATTTTTCTAAAATTCGTCAATAAGTCGATTTTGACAGCTCGGATCGAAATTTCGATTGTAGATTCGGAATCAGCGCCCCAAAATTACCCTATAGACGACTTTTCGCGAAAATCGGAGACAAAAAATTTTTTGATCGATTTTGATCGATCGATTCTACTGATCGATCGATTCATCGGATCGATCTCTCGATTCAATTTTTGAAATCAGCGACCTCGACTTACCCTAGGGGCAACTTCTCAGCGAAATTGGAGACAAAAAATTTTTTTCGAATCATAAGGGGGGACCAAGGCGAAAAAATCGCCCCCCCCATCTAAATAAGTGCCAAAAATCGTTTAAAATAGCTGTAAATTGAGAAACCTTTTCAATTTCCCCCACACTAGAGTAAGCCCAGAAGAGAGGAGTTGACGACCGTCCTGTTTGCAAAAATTGGCGACCCCCCCCCAGATTCTCAAACCTTTGCTACCCCCCCCTTTTGGCCAAAATAATGTCCAAAAATGGCATAAAATGGAAGATTTAGGGGGGTCCCCCGACCATAGATGTGTTAGGGGGGGGGGGGGGGGGGGACCACCCCCCCCACCAAATTGACAAATTTTCGCGACCCCCCCCAGATTTTTCAGACTTTAGCTAGGCCCCCCCGATTTTTGGCCAAAAAGTGGCCAAAAATGGCAAAAAAATCGAAAATTTAGGGGTTTTTTTGGGAAATTTGGCGGACCCCCCCCACCCTCCGTCGGTACCCCCCCCCCCCCCAGATTTTTTGCCCAGCCACACCTATGCCCCCGAACCCCACCCTCCGTCGGAACCCCCCCCTCCCCCAGATTTCTTGTCCCCCAACCAAAAAATTAAAAGTGGCATTAAAAAACTTGACCTCTCCCGACCCCCCCAAATCCAGGGTGACAGTTACAAAAACACTGCTCCGACCATAGGTGTGGCTGGCGAAAAAAGTGGGGGTGGGGGTTTGAAAAAAAGTAGGGTGGGGGTTTGGCAAAAAAGGGGGAGGGGGGGTTGAGAAAAAGTCGAGTTGGGGGGGAGGGGTAAGAAAAATTTCCGAGGGGGGGGTCGGCGAAAAATCGGTTTTTCGCTAAAAAATTGAAAATTTTTCTCAATTTTCAGCTATTTTTAGCGATTTTTAAGGTAATAAGGCGAATTTTAGCAACTTTTCGCTTATTTTTGAAAATTTTCGAATTTTTGGCTAAAAATTTGAAAAAAATTTAGGTAGGGGTTGAAAATTTTTTGGGGGGGGGTCCGCCGAAGGCCGATTTGGGGGGAGGGGTAGAAAAAATTTTTTAGGGGGGAGGGTCTGCGACCCCTCCATTTGGGGGGAGGGGTCCCCCCCCCCTAACACACCTATGGCTCCGACACGCCCTCTACATTTTTAAGGTGATTTCGAAGATGCCCCCCAACTCGTCGCACTCCCCAGGCCACATTCAACCTGTTAACTTCGTAGGGGTTGTAGGGGGTTGTAGGGGTTGTAGGGGGTTGTAGGGGGTTGTAGGGGTTGTAGCTTTTCGAAGCAGGCTTGTAGGGTTGTAGCTTTTCTAGAGGTCGCTTTGGGTTGTAGCTTTTCTTTAGGTCGCTTTCATAGCCATTACCAGCCTAACACTAGCTATGTATAGCACCACCATTCCATATTGGTTAGGTTGTAGAATTTGCAATGGTCTTCCTGATTAAACTGCAGCTGGCTTTCCTGTGTGGGGGGGGGGCAGTAAAAATTTGGGTTGTATTTGGCAAAGGTCTTCTTAGAACGCTTCGCTAGCTTTCAGGTAAACGCTTGGGGGGTGGGGGGGGGTAAGCTAGCATAGGATTGTATTTTGTAAAGGTCTTCTTTGATTTAAGCACTTCCATGTATGGAGGGGGGAGCTATCTATTAAAAGGATTGCAGGGTTGTAGGCTACAAAGATTTTCAGACCAGCGAGGGAGCAGCCTATTAAAAAACTCGAGCACCTAAAGAACAACGTTTCCAAAACCCGTCGAGCACAAAACAATAATGAAAAAAATTCGAGCACTTTATATCCCCCCCCTTTTTTCCTCATTTTCGCATTTTGTACGAGTGAAAATTTGGCCCATTTCTGCTTACCCCTTGCACAAATTTTCCTTACCCCTTGGTCCTAACGGCGATAGGGCTTGTACCTTGTCCGGGCTAGGGGGGGGGGGGGCTTGAACCGCACCATACCCCCCGTGTTAACCTATGGTTTAATCCGATTTTATTCTCAATGTATTCCAATAAACTTTGGTGCGACAAATTTATTCTGATCTTATATATATAAATTATGTTCTATATCTATAGTAATTTCTATTGTATTCCTATTTGGTGCAACGCATCCCAAAATGCTCTATTCAGATTTCATTCTGGAACAAGGATGTTTAATCTTGTTCTTATTTGGTGCTATGTGTTAGTCTAATGTATTTATAATTTAATCTATTTCCCAATACATACTTTATTGGAATATTTTGTACTCAATCTTAAGATTCAGTTTTGGTTCGGAACTATTATATCTCAGCTAAAACTCGTTTATCTATTAATTTGTAGGCTCCTAAAAAATGAAAACAATTTGAGTGAAGCCAACTAAAAGCTCTGCAAAAACAAGACCATAAATATTTTGTTAAAGTTAAAGAATTTCTTGGTAACCACCTATGTAAGATTTACCTACAAACACTAAGTCCGATTTTCGCAACAAGACAAAGATTGTGCTTTGTATGTTTCATATGATTTTTGAAGTTTTTGAAAACGCTGTAGAAAATCGTAAAACTGAAAACTAAACTGTCAAAAAAGTTTGCTTGAATATTAAAAATATTAAATGCCTAAAGGGGAAAAGGATTACATGCTGACGTCATCATGCTGAAGTTTCCCCTTAGGGTAAGCTCGCTAAGTACGGACACTAGCTTTGTATGAACACTGCTTCAGATTTTTGCAAATATCTAAAAGTCAGTGATTGGCCGATTTGAGTAATTTTTGCACCAGTAGAAAGAGCGTCCATGAATTTATAAGTCTGCCAGGTTTCTGCGCACAAGCTTCTGTAGAAAAAATTTTACAAGCATATATATACATGAAGTCTTGCAACTGGAACGGCTTTACGTGGAAATCTATGAGTAATTTTCGAAACCTTTTTTCATAGTCTCCGGCAAATATTTTTTGGTTAAAACGAATATCAATAGAATCCACAGAGTGTGTACTTTGCAGCTGTAAAAGAGTTCAATGAGAAAAACGTAATGGAAAATAACTGCAATTTAAAGAATAATTTTCGTCGGAAAATTTTTATTTGGTCATGTATGGACACTGCTGTTGTTTATTATGGACACACGTGTTTTGTATGAACACCCATATTAACACGTTTATTTAATAGCCTAGATGATTGCTTTTGGTCATCTATGGCTGTAGATATTGCACTACCCTGTTATATTTGATTTTTGTTCGTTTTCGAAATAAAAGTTAATATTTTGTAACTGTATAGTAAATAAATAACTTGTATTAGCGACAACTTTTCTGCATGGGTGGTAGTCTTCTTGCTTTTTCATAGTTTTTTGCTAGAAGCATTGAATTTTTAAACAACCTCAAAACGTCAAATATATAGTTTTCCTTTCAAAAATTTCGAAGTTTTGTTTTTAACCTTCTTTAAAATAGGATCACCTAATCTAGAAACATCTAGAAGATGATAAGAAAATGAAAAGGTAAATCTTATTTCTTATTTCAATTAATAGTTTAATAGTTAAATAATAATAAATATTATTAATACTAATATGATTATTATTATTATTAATAATAATAATTATACTAATAATTAATAATAATAATAGCAATAATGTAAATTAATAATAATTCAATCCAATTTTAATTCTGTAAAATTGCGTATTTTTACTTTTTCACGTCATTATTTTTCTCCTTTTTTAGCCAAATTATACTTCTATATCAGTTTTTTGGAAAATTGCTGAAACTTTGTTTTTTGCATTGTATAAAATTTAAAATTAGTTAGAAGGGTAGATTTTTCAGAAACATATTTGCAAATTCTGTTTAACATTTAATAAAATCAAAAGGACTTTAATTTTATAGTAGGATGACATAAATATCTTCAATTTCTGTGTCATGATTTTGGGCGTTTCTTTCTTTCTAATTTTTATGATCAATGGTGATCGACTTTTTGGAGTATGAGTGTTCTCTCAACCACTTTTACGTATGTCAATGTCAGCCGACGAATCGAGCCATCTGTGACAAATGTTGCAACTTAATTAACAATTTGATGAAATTAACATTTATCTACCATAAAGAAATATCATTTATAAAATTTACCTAAAATAACTTACCAAATTTACCTTAATTTACCTATTTTACTACAGTGTCAGAGTATGCTAACAATTAAATGTTTTTATCTACAATAAATTCCGTAATCTTACCTCATTTACGCATTTTACTCCTTTAGTGATCTGCTGTCAATAATAATAAATAGTATTATTTTAGTTCGTACGTACTTTACGTAAAATTGTGGGTAAAGTATAGTAAATGTGTGTTGAAGATGCGTGTCCATACAATGCTAGTAGTGTCCATACTAAACCTAATAAGTGTCCGTACTAGACAAGCTGAATCCTATGTTAAATGCAGTTTTAGTCTCGAGTGTCCGTACTAAGCGAGCTTACCCTACACGTAATTAGGGTTGTGCCACTAAGGAATTTCTCGGGCTGGACTCGGGCTCGGGCCGAACTGATTTCTCGGTTCGGGCAAGGGCCAGCCCGAGCCCAGCCCGAAGCCTGAGGCCCGAGTCGAGGCCCGAACCGATTCACGGCCCGAATAGCCCGACCAGCCCGAGCGGCCCGAACCGAGACACGGCCCGAAGAGCCTGAATTGCTTCAGAACTTGGAAAAAGTACTTACCTTATTGAGTAATTATTAAAGTAAGCTAAAAATATTTGAAAAAATAAAAGAAGCTATTTTAAGTTATGTACAAATATTTATGTTCAGAAATATAAATACCTTAAACATGTATATTTCAAAAACTTAAACTTTCGCATTTGAATGTGAATATTTGAATATTTGAAATATTTATTTTATTTTTAAAATATTTAAAGAACGCAATGTATATATTTTTCAAAAATTTGTAGTCTACCTTAGCAATTAACCGTAATTACCGTAATTATTAACCACCGTAATTAACAAGCAGTAGCCGTAAGCAGGAATCAAATGCGGCGTATTATTAGCTACTTGATACCTGTAGGCGCACAAAAGGCAAGATGAAGTTCTAACTCGTAATAGCTTTGATGTGTCCTACGTTGTGCCAAAAATATTTCTGCTCCAGAATCAACTCCGACACTGTGAGCTGATAGAATGGCCCGACCCGAACGGCCCGAGCAGCCCGACTTGGTTCGGGCCCCTGGACCTTCTCGGTTCGGGCTCGGTTCGTGCCGCAAGAATTATTTCTCGATGCCGAGGCCCGATTCACGGCCCGAGCACAACCCTACACGTAATAAATTTCAATACATATGCGTATTTATATGCATTATTAGCTAGGGGGGAAAATCTTGCATGGGGAAAAAAGTAGCATACGACACTGGTCGTACCCAGCTCGTGACGCCGGTCGACCGGCCTGTAAATACCTGCTGGTCAGCCTTAACCCGCCAGCCGGTCGGCGCCTCTTTTCGTTTGCTATCCAAGATGCAGGTCAAAATATAAGATATTTAATAGTTTTCAATGCAAATTTTAGCAAGTTTAAGGCAATAAGCAGCAGAAACTGTCATTGGCCGGTCGGCTTACTCTGAACTTGGGCCGGCCGATGATCGGCCGCCGGCCACCCGGTCTGGAAAGGGCCGGTGCACAACAATACTGAAACATCACTACCCCATATGTAGTTTGCTCATTGCTATGAAAAACGGATGCGAAAATACAGCAAAAATTTAAAGTCTGGAAGCAATTTCCAGTACACCAAACACATGTTAAGAATAAAAAAGTCGAAGCTGTAGCTGTAAGCTAAGATAGGTTACGCCAGAGTTGTAAGCGGGTACCAAATTCGGCCTGCTACCAGCAGAGATACCCGCCCCGCCCCGCGGCCCGCAGGAAACAAGGTACCCGGAGATTATCCGCAAAAATGTCTCGATATCTACTTTACATTTACATTGCTGATACCACAATACCCATTGTATTCTTGTAATAAGAAAACAATTCCAAGTCTTGTTTACTAAAAACTTCAACAAATAACATAAACAGTGACAAGATATTAGTACCGGCATAAATCAAGTGACAAAATTAAGCAGTTTTGATAAAGCAAAAGGTTTCAATCGCTTTCTAAATTTCCAAATAATGTTTCTAGCTGATAATGTTTGCCTTTTTTGTTCCATTGACGACTTCAATGGCTTCCAGCGTATTGGGACGTAATCGGGCACGTCGCTTGGACAAGGTCCAGCTTTGATGGGAGAAATCCCGTTCAGCAGAAGCAGAAAAAGCTGGCACGGCAAAACGTTTTCTTGCCACGACTGATAACAGAGGAAATCGAGCTCGATGATTTTTCCAAAATTCCAAAGGATTTTCTTTGTCACAAGGCAAAGTTGGCTTCAGATTGGAATAATCATTGAACTCCTAAAACAAAAATATATTATGCAAGAATACAAGGAGATCGCAAAGAACTAAATCCAAGAGAGATCAATGAGTTGATGGCAACTCCCTTTGCACAATGGGTCCTGTCCTTCAATATTGAATGAATGATGTTTTGCTGCTGTAGAATTGAGGCAAAATGGTTCAGGAAAACGCCACCATTTTGTGTCAGTTGATTGTTTCTATTAATGTCTTTATCCGGAATGCTGAAATACAAAAAGCAAAAAATAAAGATACAAAAACCAGGAAAAAGACAGGAAAAATATAAAACTATAGGTTGGTGGCTCATCTTCTGACAAAAAATCTCTTGACCAAAATTAAGCAAAGTATCTGGAAACCACCACCACCACCACCACCACGTTTTCTTCTAAGTATGCAGTATTCTTGGGCAATATTTGAGCAAAAACGCACCAGAAATCGTCGAGCTTTGGCAGTCTACTGGCTTATTTCTAAGACTAAATTTAAAAAATGAAATTGGGGTGGCATATTTTTAAAAAAATTTTAAAAATTCAAATATAAAAAAGGAATGCATACACAGAGCTCGGGCCCCCTGGCTTACTTTTACGCGAAAATTTATGGGTGGCAAACCTCGGGATACCAGCCAGGTAAACAAAGGCTTTTCGGTGCTGCAGCAAGCTTTAGATAGCCAGTTGCAGCACCGATAAGCACAGTCCATAGCCCCGCTGCAATCCACTGCTTGCGACGTTCAATCAAACGTAAAAGGTGCTGTGTTTGGGTGCCGCTTCGGTGCCAATGGGCCTGCAGGTTTGGAATCATACAAGACACAGACTTATTTAGGACAAACCATAGAAGTAGTGGATTAGATCTAACCGTGTCCACATGTATGAACCGATATTTCCCAAGTCGACATTTTAGTTGGACGGGCCGAAAAACTCCTGGCTTTGTACTGGGGGGAACCCCAATTGAGAACCCCACATAAATTCTGATGTCTGAACTCCAAAATTGATAAAAGTTAGCAATTTGTATTTTAAATTGTCCAACAATGATATGCCAGATTTTGCAAGGGATTTTCCAATTTAGCCATTTTTACAAAGTCATGGTAGTTCCACACATTATGTCAAAATTAGCAAAATACTTTTCCAAAACTATGCCGCGCCAATTTGGGCGAGCCCTCCTAAAAATTTGGGCGAGCCCCCCTAAAAATTTGGGCGAGCCCCCCCCCCAAAATTATCTAAAAACAAGCCAGTTTTCTAAGATTTTGGACTGCGCAGATACAGTTTTCAGCACATTTATAGCTTAATTACTCCAGCCTTCATAAAAATGGTAAAAATGGTTTTTCTGTTTGACCAATTTTTTAAGCCATTTCAATTTCGAATTTTGACGACCAGGCAAAATATCTTCGTCTGATGCAACAATTTATTTTAATTTCTCAGAGACTTGCCATACACAATACACGTTTTCAAATTCCTTCTATAGTGTTAAGGAAGAAAAAATTAACACAATCCCAAAAATAATCTACATTCCAAAGGGACCTACCATACAAAGAGGTCAGGATGGGCAAAAAAAGTCGGCATACATCTCCAGCAGGGAGCGTCGTTCTAGGATAAACGTGGGCAGGGTAACCTTGGTCAGGTCCATACCAATAGAGACTTGCGACAGCAGATGCGTAATCACACTTCTGTGACTTTGAACATCACCCACTGCAAAAAATAACAGCAACATAGGTAAAAAATTAAATTAAACAAAAACCAATTCTATTATGGGCGTAGGCAGGGGAGGGCCAGGTAAGGGAATTCCGCTCCCTGAAATTGTTAGCTAGGGCCTCCAATTTGATTTCCATGCGCAGTAGGAAGCTCAGTTTTCGTAATTTTCGCACCTGGAGTGAAATTGCCATACTGCGGCATGGCAAAACATATAAATAAATACCAACCAACTGCCTGTTTAAGTATATATGTTACCAAGAGTACATAATATATAAGAGTGTGACAGCAGGCAAGCTCTCTGTTATCAGCTGTAGGTACATGCTATGTTGGCTAATGGCTGACCTCCCCACAAATGTGTATGTGCTCTTCAAAGAAATTAGCACGCTATCTTTACGTGTTAATGCTCGAAGCAGACGCACATTGAACCAACTGAGTAGTTGTGTTGAATTAGCTGTGTTGAATTAGTTGCCGGAGAGACAGAGAGCTCTCCGTTGGGCATAACATGACCTATACAGAAGTACAAACGTGGACAATACTTGACTGACCAGAGCTGTTGAAGCTGTCGAAATCTTGCAATATTTGATTCTTCGAAAATGGTCAGTTTTCGACCTCGAAAACCCAGAGCTGCTAACACTCCACGTATGAATTGCTAATTTAAACAGGTATATTTGGGATTATATGTGCGTAATTTACAGATCTCATTGTTGTGCAGTTTCACATTTTAATTAAACATTACTGAACAATAGCATCACAGCAAATTTTCAATGATAGATTTTGCAGTCTGGGCCAGTCGCAAACAAGCTTTCTTTCTGTTTTCTTGTCGAAGAGGACCGCTGGTCAGATCACTGGTTCCGAAATCACTCACGCAGCGCAGTACGCCATATTTTATGTTCAGATCCCTGCACTTAGATGCGAACGAAAAACTCTCCATATCAAGAGCGGTGTAGCCTGCAGTCCTCAGCAAGTTGAGATAGTAATCACTGTTAACCTGAAACATCGCAGAACATGCACTTGCCTAAAGGCAGCAATTATATACAAAATTCATTATATGTTTCTAGATGTATCGAGGACTCCGTTGCAGTTTTCGATCCACAAATAGCCGCACTTCATATAACCCTTGACCATATAACCCTATAACCATATATTTGCTCGGGCAGTTGCCCGTGAGCAGGGTTATCTACGAGATTTATTGTTTACTTTATTAGAACTTGAGTGACCCTATGATTCATTATAGGAAAATAGAACATCATTTTCAGACTATAGCACCCTGAAATTCCCAAAGACAAGGTTTCTCCGAAAAAACAAAAATTGCGTTTTGTTGATCACTGGTCTAGCTACAGAGTGACCCTTCGGCTTCTTTACCGATAAGTGGACTTCTCATTCAGCGCTCGGTCGAAAATGGCGCTGTATATACTAGGTTGCTTACATTTACTTAGCCAGCTGTCTAAACAAAACAATCCTGTTAGCACTAATATATACCTTAAACCGGGACTGGGCAAAACACCATGTTGATCAGCATACTCTAGCAATAAAGCCGTGAAGGTAGGTTCATCCAAAATTTCGCCTGCACCCGATTCTTCAACCAAGCTTTCATTGACGATCTCACCGCTTGGATGGATGTTTCTGATGGTTAGTTTTTTCCTGGTTTGTACCTTCGATTCTATTGGATCCAGAATCTTGCCAGAGCTTTAAATCACGATATCGCAAGGGTTCAATCCTTCCTTCACACCCATGCATGTTCCAATCTGTATGAATGGGACACCTGAAAGCGGCTCCGTAAATTTGATAAGGATGCCCGTAAGGTGAGCGCAGAACGTATTTTCGCCTTTGCCCAGCAGGCTGATAAAAACCCTGAGGACTGTTTTTGTACTTCTGATGTACACTGAGCAGAACACAACCTTCACGGAATGAAGAGGCCCTTCCAGCGCATATGGATACAAATAGTACCTGAAGTTTTCATCCGATCCGGCACCAATAACTTCCAGCAAACTATCAAATTCGGCTTCGATTTGCGTCATTATGCCCAAGCAGCATTTCTCAAACAATGAGTTGATGGCAACTCCCTGAATACATGCACAATGGGTCCTGTCCTTCACTATTGAATGGATGTTTTGCTACTGTAGAATTGAGGCCAAATGGTTTAGGAATATGCCACCATTTTGCGTCAGTTGATTATTACTATGCATGCTGCAGAAACTTATAAATGTCACCTGCCTTGTGGTAGTCACTTCTTAGGTGAATAGCGATGTAATAATGACACTAATATTACCTTAAGTCACAGGAATGGGATGCTAAACAACAGGCGTTATACCAGAATACAGATTTAATTATCAGCTCACAAAAACCAGGCAAAACGTCAGATCAGGAGTCGAACTATATCAGCTAGTTAAATCTGGGGAGAAAACCTGGATACATACTTAGAATATGTAATAATGTCATGCCAACTATATATAGCTTTTTAAACAAGGTACTCGTACGGATCTCAAGATGTTAGAAACTAATTTTCGTTACAAGCGACAAAAGCCTCAAGTTCTCTGATCGATGTTTCCATGTAGAGGGACTTCTTTTCGAAGAATTTTAGAGCTTTCTATTCTGTCACAAAGTTAACGTATTCACTCAACTTCCAAGAAGGATTGGATGAAATCACTTTGGATTAAATTGTTTTTACGCCTAAGATGATTTGCACGTAGTGGAAGAATTTTTAGTTTATTTATTGGAGACCACTTCATGTGCACAAGAAACATATGAAACAAAATTACTTAGCATCTTACTTATTACTATTAGCATATATATATACCTTACCATGATAAGTCATATAGAATTTCGAAATCATCCATTGAATTTCATGCAATAGTCTGCCGAACTTCAAAGTATTGCGAAACGATTAGGTTACCAACATTACTATGGGCTGGGAAGTTTCTGGAAAAATTGAATAAGTCTGGCAACTTTCAAGGCGTTAGCATAGGTTGGGGGGAGGTTTGGGGTGAGCCCGCCCACAGGAGGACACACACAGGTGAAGGGGGGCGGGGGGGGGAGGAGAAATCCCCCCTCAGCGAAATCGCTCACAAGGGGTCCCGAAATTGCTCCCACAAGGGGTAAGAAAACTGGCCACAGCCCACAACGGGTAAGAAAATTGCCCAAGAAATAGGTTTTACAACGAAAATTTCCACGGCTTCGCCTGAAATTTTTACTGACAATCACTATTTTTCGCTAAAAAGCGTCCGAAAACCGTTGTTTTTACTAAAATATCGCTTTCAAAACTCATAGGAAAAATTGCTGCCACCGAAGTTTGCTTCCACAAGGATCAGTGAAATTTGACCCATAGCCATAGGTGTAACGGGGATTCGGGTTGGTGTACAGTAGGGCGGTGATGCCCTACTGTCATATTTTATTATTATTTAAAAAGATTCTTTGTCCAAAATTAGTCCGAACTTATGTACCTAGTTTTTGTTGAAATTGCCCCGATAGCTCACAATTTGTGTTTGAAATAATGTAATTGTATGCGTTTTTGCAAAGATAGATCAGCAATTTGTCATTTTGGTTTCGAAATCTTCTCAAAAGTCTATCTAAAATTTGATTGGCTGGCCAAGTCACGTGTGATCACGTGATTGCACGTTCTTTCGTTACTTTGAAAAAGGCCAGTCAGTCTTTAGTTTGCGCTTGCTTTAATCGGTCGGTCGTTTCGGTCTCTCTCTGGTGTAAACATATGCTATTTGCGTTTTACTTTACCGAGAACTTGGGGTCCCCTTGTGTCTTGAACGCCGGAGTAGGCAAGTAAAGGCCACCCAAATCTGGTGATAGGTTGGGTGGGGGACACCCAACTATTCTACTATCGGGGCAATTTTAACAAAAACTAAATACATAAGTTCGGGCTAATTTTGGACAAAGAATCTTTTTAAATATCAGCACTAAAATATGACAATTGGGGGCATCACCGCCCTACTGTACACCAACGAATCCCCGTTACACCTATGGCTATAGATCAAATTTCACTGATCCTTCCACGTGGAAAAACGACGTAATTTTCCTATGAGTTTTGAAAGCGATATTTAGTAAAAACAACGGTTTTCAGACATATGAAAAGTGATTGATCGTAAAAATTTCAGGCGAAATGTGGAAATTTCGTTATGCGGCTGGGCAATTTTTCTTACGGAGCTGTGGCCAATGCCCCACCCCTTTGGTAATTTCGGGATTTACTGTGGCGATTTCGCGAGGGGGATTTCCCCCTGCCTGTGTGTGTCACTTCCTGTGGCGAACGGGAATTCCCCAACCTCTATGCTAACTTTTTGAATTGCCGAGACGCTATTCAACTTCCCGGCAAAAATGACAGTAACCTAATCGTTTCGCAATAAATTCGGCAGACTATTGCATGAAATTCAATGGATGATTTCGAAATTCTATATGACTTATCATGGTAGGTATATATATGCTAATGAATATTAAGATGTAAAATTAATTTTGTTTCATATGTTTGTGCACATGAAGTGGTCTCAAACTTTAAGTAAAATTTCAAAAATTCTTCACTACATTTTCAAAATCATCTTAGGCGTAAAAGCAATTTAATCAAAGTGATTTCATCAATCCTTCAGTGAGAATACGTTAACTTTGTGACCCAGAATAAGCTCCACCAAAATTCTTCGAAGAAGAAGTCCCTCTACGAGAAATGGAAATCGATCAGAAGGCACCAACGTCTTGAGATCCATGCGAAGTACTTACAAAAAGCTATATATAGTTGTGAAGCGACATTATTACATATTCTAAGTATGTGAAGGTTTGCCTCCCCAGATTTAACTAGCTGATATAGTTCGACTCCTGATTTGCTACTGGTTTTTAATGACATTGTTCAAATCTGTATTCTGGTATGCATTGACTAGCATCCCATTCTAACAGACTTGGAAAACGTAATTAGTGTCATTATTGTGACAAAATGACAAGAACGAGAACATTTATGGTTCTACGTGGTGTGCTCTAAACCATTTTGACCTCAATTCTACAGTGGCATCCATTCGGATTCGGTGACCATACAGTATTCGGGGAGTTGCCATCAACTTTCATTGTTTGAGTACTGCTTGGGCACTCAACGAAATCGAAGCCGAATTTGACGAGTTTGCTGGGCCGGAATCAGTGAAAACTTTGAATTTTATATTTGTATCCGCTTGTAAACGAGAACTCTAAATTCCGTGTGTTCTTGCTCGAGCTGCATCCAGAAGACCAAGAGCAGTCCTCGAGAACATCGGCCTGCTGGAAAAAGGCGAGAATACGTTCTGCGCTCTTGCCTGACGTCACTCAAATTTACCGGAGCCACCTCGAGTGTCCCATTTGGGTACCGGTGGCCATTGAATTTGAAGGAAGGATTGAGCCCTTGCGATATCGTGATTTAAAGCTTCTGGCAGATTCTGGACGGTAACTTCCAGGAAAAAACTAACCATCAGAAACATCCATCCAAGCTTGTGAAGATCGTCAATAACTGATTTGAAATCAGTGCAGGCAAACTTTGAATGGTGCCTTCACGGCATGCTTTAACGTCAACATGAATGTTTGCCGAATCCGGCAAAATTTGCCAACAAGATTGTTTGTTTTGGCAACTGGCCTAAGTAAATGTAAGCAACTGTATATACGCAGCCGACCGGCTGTCGGTAAGCGGTAATGACCGAGTAGTCAACAAAACGCAATTTTTCGGAAAATTTGCAGGAATTTCAGAGTTACTGTCACCCCACGTGTTCTACAGTACCTCTATAATGAATCATAGGGTCCTTCAAGTTCTAGTAAACAATAAATCTCGTAGATTCTCACAGGCAACTGCCGAAATTCGCCCGTATGGTGGGGTTATATGAAGTGCGATATTTTGGTGGATCGAAACTGCAACGAGTCTACGTAATGAATTTTGTACGCTGTGCTGCTGACAGTACATGTTCGCTGCAGTGTTTCAGGTTAACAGTACTATCTCAACTTGCTACGAAACCTACCACTGAGTTTTCGTTCGCGAGGATCCTGCGCGCGCCGCCAACGCCGCTGCGTGGTGATTTCGGAACCGAATTCGTGGAAACGAAACTGTTTGCGACTGGCCCAGACTGCAAATCTATCATTGAAAATTTGCTGTGATTGTTCAGTAATGTTTAATTAAAATGTGAAAACTTGCACAGTAATGAGATCTGCCAAATTACACTTTTACATATAATCCCAGAATACCTGTTTTATTAGCAATTCATACGTGGAGTATTAGCAGCTCTGGGTTTTCGAGGTCGAAAACTTGGCCATTTTCGAAGAATCAAATATTGCAAGATTTCGACAGCTTCAACAGCTTCTGGTCAGTCAGCTCCGTTTGTGCACTTTCTGTATAGGTCATGTTATGCCCAACCTTCCGGCAACTAATTCAACACAGCTAATTCAACACAACTACTCAGTTGGTTCAATGTGCGTCTGCTTCGGCATTGTACACGCCAAGGTAGCGTGCTATTTTGCACATACATTTGTGAATTAACCAACATGGCATGTACCCCTGCTGTCACACTCTATATTATGCTCTTGGTAACATATATACTTAAACGGAGAGCAGTTGGTTATTTATTTATATGTTTTGCCATGCCGCAGCCGAAATTTCCGGAAATTGCCGAAAACTGGCTCCACCACGTGGAAATCAAATTGGAGGCCCTAGCCTTGTAATTTCGGGGCCGATTTCCCGCCCATAATAGGAATTGGTTTTTCATTTATTTGTTTTTATGTTACTGTCCCATTTTTGCAGTGAAACTGATATTCAAAGTCCTGCAAGTGATTACGCATCTGAAAAGTGTTGGTATGGTTCGGTAGGTACCCTGCCCACGTTCTAATATGCATTGGCTT
>JASAND010021382.1:0-24575 GCA_030248195.1 Trissonchulus latispiculum | reverse complement strand
AAGATCTTATGCTACTAATCCAAAAATTTTGCCTTTTTGTTTTCTTATGATTAACACGTTCGGACCCCTGTTTAGAGGTGAAATTCTGTTTTTACATAAAAGATTCTCGTTTTAATTTGAGCAGCTCGTTATCATGTACCGTTTGGACAAACAAATATTTCAAATATGCTTCGAGAATATTTCAAAGAAAGTAAAAAATAACCTCAGAACATTGACCAATCAGATTATGGGAGTAAGCTCCCCACCTCCATAGTTGCTAACTGGGAAAACATGTTTGTTTCAACGGTTTTCGCTACGACTTTTTCATATTATCTCTTTGTCAGAGCATACCACGAGCTGTTTCTGTAATGTATGCAGAATATTAATTGGATAACTCGCAGACGCCAACGCTGACTGATTAACCAAATTTCACGAGTGCGAAGATGACTAATGGAACTTTTACACCTCATTATGCCAAGCTTCATTAGTGTTAATTGTGTTTACGATACATACAAGTTAATTAGCTTAGCTCACAGTGCATTTCCTGAATTGTTTTCTTGAAGCACGTGATTTATACAATCAGATAATGATTGCTTAACCAATTCTTTCGAAAATTGTCAACAGGAAACTTCGAACAACAATGCAAATCACGACCAATTAAAAGGAGGATTTAAAACCAGGGAGAATGAGATAAGCTTTTAGTTGTCGTTTACAAGGGCTTCCGTTCAGCATGTATCTTTTTATTGATTGCTTCCTTCAGACGTGCCCTGCACTGCGTACGCTACAGCTTTTCTCACGAGCTGGGAACAGAGAGTACATATGAATACACTCTTATTATATATGATTGGTATAAATTTTGTCATGGTCTTTATTATATAAGGTTAAGGTGGTGGTATCCTTTTGTGCAGTGCTTTTATGGTGATTTCTTTAAACGCTATAACTTTCGCAAATTTTTGGAGTTGGAAAGAGCTTTATACAATGTTTTAAAAACATTATCTGTACATTCACATGGGCTTACGAAACTAGCAAAATAAAGGAAAACATGTCACAGAAATTTTCCGACATGCTGACATCTAGGATGAATATAGACCAAAACTTTTTGAACATCGATTTCTCAAAACTGAAGAATTGGCCAAAAGTTCTTTGTGTGCACGATACGAAGGACATATGGGCCGAGGGACGTTTTTTTGGATTTCGCTCAGCATGTCTTAACGGTCGAGAAAACCGGCCAAATGCACGGTAACACGAAATTCCGAAACTTCGCATTGAGTTTTCTTGCTACTCGATACGTTTTAGCCCAAACCAAGAAAAACGTCCCTCCGCAGAAGTGCGAATTTTGATTCTGCCAAAAATCTCTGGAATCCGTCAAATAGTTTTTGAGAAATCGATGTTCGAAACAAAATAGTCGCAGTTTTGCCAAAATGGTTTTTCAGCCGAATCTCTAGCTTAAAGCAATAAAGTCCGGCTAATAGGCATTCATAAAATGGGCATTTGGACGCTGTATCGATTGAGTATAAATAAGCCAACTTTGTCCTTAACATGTAGCAGTAATTTTGAAAAAACTGATTTCCTCAAAAAAGGCCATTTTTTGACCCCCAAAACAGTTTTTGCTTATACTGACTTAACCACTGGAGATAGCTCAAAGGTTGTAAGAGCAAAATGTTCATTTTCATGTCCTCTTTCCAACCATCACAACCAATCTCTTGTCTTGTTTACCTACTGGGAGCCAAAAACCAAAACTTTCTTATCTTTTGGCCTAAAAATACGGGACTGGTCCCAGAATGTTAAAGAGCACGGAAATAGGTTATTTCGTAAGTTTTAGCCCTTTGCGTAAAAAGTTAAAAGCCGTATGGAGTAAAAATAAAATACCCGAAAGGAAACCAGCACCTTAAATGGAAAGTGTATAAGTAAACCTGCACAGAGAGTATAAAGAAATTATTTACTTTTTAATAATATCTTGCTTTTACGTTTTGAATATTGACTGTTCGTCTAAAACTGTTAGATATATATGCCTGATTTAGAAGACTCTAAATTGTTTTGACAAATTTTCAATTTACTTGTGATATTTTTAAGACTTCTTTAATTGAACTATGAAAGTGTGAGAAATCTACTTTTGATTCTAATAATTAAGGGTCGGCCCTAACCCAATATTATTGCCAAACATAGGTTTTAAACCCGAATTAAAGCTAATTCAAATTCAGTAATCCTCAAACACCTCTTCGGTGATTATTATTTACGGTTATTGCCCAATTATTACCTTGTTTTCAAATAGATTTTGTTTCTTTCACTGATTTTATTCATGGGTTTCTTGAAACATTAATGTCACAACGATATTATTATTACACAGTTTTCAGTACGTTTACTGTGCATTGCAGTATTTTAAAGTTTTCAAATGTTTTACGGTTGCAACTTAGTGGCTGCGAATACTCTACTATCAAAGTAATGTTTTAAGTTCATCCGGAAGAATAACGGGTAAAATACAAACTGGGCGATCTGCTGTATGCCAACTGAGGAAGTTGGGGTTAGAATTTGGGATAACCACAATAACTGTCTTAAGTTAATCCTGATATTTCAAGGTTACCCAATTAAAGGACATCTCAAGTTACCTCTAATCCTGGTTTTATAATACTGGTTCCTGATTCAGGAACCTAGATGAAGTGCAAATACATAAATTGCTGCACAATACAAAGTACTTTGAATTTAATTCTTGAAAGCTTACAGTTTAAATTAAACGTTACAACACATTAACATAACATGATTATTAAGGCTTTTACTTTTAGAATGGACCAATTCAATTACACAGTTCCAGTCCATCGGTTGATTGCACCGTTTATACTACATGTATCCACAGGAAGTTGTGCTCTTCTTGGTTCTATTATTATACTAATTGTCATTCTGTGCTGCAAAGCGCTACACACCAAAGATTTTGCACTGATCGCAGGACTAGCAGGTACCTTGTTTTTCATTTAGTTTAGTAAAAGGTTGGTGCTGAGTGCAGAAAGATTTATACGCACGAGTTAAAGTAAGACATAAATTTAGCCCGGACAAAAATCTCGCTGCTCTGTACCCGAGTTTTTTTAAATTCAATAACAACTTGTTGCATATAATGGACAACGAGTTAATCTTTTTTATAGTTTTTTATAATTTTTGTATTGTGCTTTTAGTGGCAGATGGTTCTATAGGCTTGGCGAATTTGGGTGGAGGAGCACAACGACTGAGAAGTGCTCTGAATTTTGATCCTGATGTTCATCTAACTCCATGGCAATGCATCAAGAATGGGTTTATTCCTCTGCAAGTTTTTGGCATGGAATTCTCAGCTTTGATGACGCTTTTTATTGCCATTGACCGGTCTCTTTCCGTTATAGCCTTTCAGACTTATCGCAGTCTAGGAAAGCGCTATGTGTTCTTTATTTTAGCTGTCGTCCTCAGTGTATGTTTATTTGCCCAGGCAGCGTTCTTGTATACTCTTGTGCACATGCCAGATGACCCGACTCTGGACTCAATTTGCTTCATTCCCTTGGTTTACAATGAGGGATTTTTCATTTTCGACAATGCTTTAACTATTACTAGCGGAACAGCTTCGGCAATCTTGTATGTTATTACATTATCCGCATTAACATGCCGGCTTGCCTATGATAAAAGTAGCAGCGGACCTTCATCTTTGACTGGTTGTGAGAGACAGCGGCAAATCAAGGTTACAAGAGCTGTTGGTCAGGTCGTTTTGTGGACTACCGTCTTTGTTACCATTCCAGGGATCATCAGAATTATTATGAAAACATCATATTTAGACGAAAACCCTGAAAATTATCGCATTATTACACCGTATGTCATGTCTCTCGTTCCACTAAACTCTAGCATAAATTTGGTGATATATGCTTCTAACTATAAGCTATTTGCAAATTCTATTAGAAAGTGTATTCAAAAGTTGCTGCCTGTGTTGGTGATAGGCCAGAGTTGTACTCCAGAAGAGAATACATGGGCCAGTCGGCGTGTTCCAAACACTTTGCTTAGAAAAGTAAATCCTACCCAGTTTACACCTAACCGATCTGAAACATTAACTCGATTTTGATAGTTTCCTTGCTGTGGAGACTCTATGCTTCCTCGACTCATTTTACTGTCTTTCACTTAAATAATATATTCAGAAAATCTGGATTTTTAAAACCTAAAATTATGTTTGCTGGATTCTGCTTTAAATGTAGCAAATTCTCAGATGCAGTCATTTTTGCGACGCTGTAAGCATTTATGTGTTTTCTGTCAGAATGGGAACTGAAAATGATCGTGTATATGTGGTAGCAAGATAGTAAAATTGGTAAGATAGTAATCTTGCTAAGAGTTTGGCAAGATAGTTATCTTGCTAAAATTTTAGCAGATTTTTTAGTTTTTTTAGTTATCTTGCCACGACATTTAGCAAGATTACTATCTTGCCAAAATCGTTGGTAAGATTTTAGCAAGATAGTTATCTTGCCACGAAATTTAGCAAGATCTTACTAGAATTTAGGAAGATGGCCATCTTACCAGTTTCAGTATGAAAGGTGTTCTCAACTTGGAAACAAAGACAGTCATTAATTATCCCTGTTTTATGCAGTTCAATGAGTTTAATCCTAAGGGGGGGACTTTCGCAAAAATTAAAAACTAACAATTGTGCTCTGTAATTTTGTATCACTGCTGAAATAGTATTTTGTAATGGAAATGCCAATCCTAATTGGATAGGAGAATATATTATTTCGAACTTAACAGTGAAAAATACAAAAATTGATAACTATTTTATCGACAAAACCTATCTCACAAAATTAGTTCAATATTCATTTACTTAATTTTTCAGACTTTTTTCAAGAATTTCAGTCTTCTTTAGTCTTATTTTAATAGTCAGTAATTGTCATAATCATGACGTATATAATATTTGTTACTTAGTTATATACGCAATAATGCCATTTCTACGCATTTTCTATTACAAATATTATTTCAGCAACATTACGGAGCACAATGGTCAGTTTTAAATTCATGTGAATGTCGCCCTTGCGTTAAAATCAGGAACAGGGTATACTAATGACCTTCTTTGTTTTCAAATTGAAAACATATTTCATACTGAAACTGCTAAGATCTTGCTAAATTCTATCTTGCCAATTTTACTATCTTGCTCCGACATATATATTATATATGTTGTACTTTAGACTTGGATGGGGTTGAGATGTACAAAAAACTTATGAGTTCAAAAATATTACGTAACAGCCTTTTACACATTAACGTAACAATGTAACCCTTTATAGAGAATTTGTTTGATGCCTGTCATTCAATGCATGCTCTAGGTAGATTTTATGTGGATCAGGTATGGATTTGATTTTGATATCTTTAATAATACCGAACTGAGTTGTAATTGTTGTACATTTGTATTTTATATGTCTTCTGTTTATTTTTGTACAGTTTGTAAAGTTTTGCTTCGTAGAATCTATCTGTCATAATAAAATAACAGTTGTGCAAAACAAAAATTGCCTATTTTAAAAGCGGCTAGGTTTTGTGGGACTGACTTGAGAATTTATCCATTCGAGGAAACTGTGTTAACGAATTTCTAACCTTAGATTGGCAAAAAGTAAACCAATGTGCTCTATCAACCGAATTTTGCACGAAATAAAGTTATGATAAAATGTAATAATAATATCAACTAAATAAATATAATGAAACAATAAAATAAAGTAATAGCATTTTTCTTTTAAGATTAGTTTTAATACGTTCAACCAAGAGTACATAATGCATACGAGTATGACCAGCGTCATACGCTATGTATCATGAGCTCGCTACATCCTCTGCACGCTATCGGCTGACCCACCCCATAAATTATACCCCCCTTGACCCCGCCCCTATACATGTACGGCGTCCAAACGGGGGATCGGGGTCTATGTTAGTATACTTACATGTTAAGCTTGATGGGGCCCCAATTTGTGTATGGGGTATAAGCTTGTATGATTTACACATCTGTGTACAAAATATACAAGCACGAGCCCGACCCCCCGTTTGGACCCCGTACATGTATAGGGGCGGGGTGAGGGGGGTCCGATTTATGGGGGGGGGTCAGCCGATAGCGCGCATCGGATGTAGCGAGCTCATAATATATACATAGCGTATGATGCTTGTCATACTCTTATATATTATGTACTCTTGGTTTAACTGCTTGCTAAATTGTGCATCTTTATTCCTCTATGCAGGAGAGATTAAGAGTTCGACAATTAAAATGTTTAGCGGTTGTTTCTTAAATGGTTAATTAAATTTGCTAATTTTAACACGTTTGATCCAGTATTATTAATGAAACTGTTGTTAATATCTTAAAATTCGCCTGATTTGTCTGATGTGACTGTACTGCCGTAGCTCAGTTGGCAAAGCGTTTTTGGCCTAGCGCGCGAAATTCGTGGGTTCGAGTCCCACCGGGTCCAGACTTTGCGTGACCTTCTTTTTTCTTATTTATGTCTATGGAACAAGTGTGACGGCTCATGAGCTTGCTCTTCCTCCACTTTGTTTCCACTTACCCTGGGTTTACGTTGTCAAAGTCGTGTGCGTAGGTACACGAATTCCGACAAGCTTAATGCGACTCTTGTACCTCTGTAGCTCAGTTGGCAGAGCGTTTGCCTAGTGCGCAATTAGTATTGGGTTCGACTCCCACCGGAGGCTTGATTTTTTCGGATCTTCTGTGGTGCATTACTTTCTTTCTATTTCTGTTTACCATTTTGAACGGCTTGTCACAAGGCGGTGCTAAATATAGGGGTCATTGGTCACGTAGTCTCGTGTACACCAAAAACTGTTCTGTAACAACTTCATCACCAAGTTATATAATTGTACATTTGCAACCGTTCGCACAACGATCAAAATTAACCAAAAAAGTTCGCAGAATGCTATCAGAGATTTTCTGTTTGAGGTTTAGCATCTATTACCTATGCAACCCTAGTGGACAAAATTGTTTACTATGTGACTAATTTTTCTTGGCACCAGTTTGTACATTTAATAAATTTAATTACCTAAATTATGCGAGGCTACAGTACTGCTAAAGAAGCTGCCAGTAATTAGGTTGCTTACGTCTAATGAGGTTACCACTAATGAGCATTTCATCACATGCTACGCAACCACTGGCAATTCATTAGCGGTCGGGCCGCCAACTTCCTGATAATTGGCCAAATTAAGACTGTTTAATGGAAAACAAGTTGCCTACACAAGACAAATTTTTCTGAGTCGGAAGTTAAGGTCAAGTTTGCACCGACAGAGCGGACCTATAATTTTTGTATTATTACTTTATTGTGTAAGGAAAGCAGACATAGGAAAGATTGATAAGCCTGATGTGGGAGTTCAACTGATGGCCCTGTGGTGTAGTGGTAGCATGTCTGTCTCGGGATCAGAAGGGCCGTGATTCGAACCCCGGCTTAGTCAATTCTTTACTTCCAGTCCTGAATAGAAAGCTGAACCTCCCCCTTCCTTCTCTCTCCTAGGTCCTGGTTTCGTTGGTGCCTGACGCCTCCCGTCTTGGGCTTGTCTCCTCTGTTTCTTCATGGTCCACCAGTCCTGATGGAAGCGCTACAATTGTGTACATTTTAATGGATGCTTCATTTGTAAAAACATACTTCGTGTTCAGACTAGATTGCATACATTTACAGTAATCGCTCTGAATTTCTCCACAACGATGTAAGGGAAGCAGCCATAGGAAAGATTGATAAGCCTGATATGGGAGTTCAGCTGAGGGCCCTGTGGTGTAGTTGGTTAGCATGTCTGCTCTAGAGTCAGAAGGGCCGTGGTTCGAAACCCAGAATTCTTTACTTTCAATGGTGAATGAAAAGCTCAACCTCCCTCTTTCCTTCTCTCTTCTAGGTCCTGGTTTCGTGGGTACAAGGGTGCCTGACGCCTACCGTTCGGGCTTGTCCTTGGTTTCTTCTTGGTCCACCAGCCCTGGTAAAAGCGCTAAAACGATATCCACTCTAATTTTATTGCACAATCAGAATATATGAGGATGAAACTAATAGGGTCGTTAGAGCAGAGTTGGATCCGGGCCCAGATTTCCGGGCCTCGGCCGAATCCGGATTTTTATACCCTGACCCGTCCAGACCCGAAATCCGGGCAGCTGTGGCATAAAGCAAAATTTCTGCCATAGTCGTAATGCATAATCATTTAGAAGTTTTGGATACTACAATAATTAATGTAGTTGATGCCTCCTCAATAGAGTCTGACTTAAGACCTTTCAATTGCAAATAGTTAGACTGTTCCCGGATTCTAGCAAGATTCTCGGTTGGGACCCGGTTGCCAACTCAGCTTTAGAGACGTTATCCGAAAAACCTCCTTTCATTTCAACATTTCCGGATCATTTCACTTTCCGTTTCGCTCCAAGGGTTTTTTAAAAAGGTTAGAGTATATACACTCTTAAAAAGACTCCTGTAGAAATTACAGGAATTCTTGTAGTTTTCTACAAAAGTGCTCCTGTGCGGTCAGTCACTAGCGGAGCTTCCTGTATTTCCCACAAAAGTAATTTTGTATTTTTACCGGCCTCTCGAATAGTAAAAATTACAGGAGTTTCCTGTAGAAAATACCAAAGAAACCTGTAGTTTTTATTACAAGAGTTTTCTTTAGAAAATACTAAAGAAACCTGTAGTTAAATCAGATACCAAACCTGTAGTTTTTACAAGACAAACCTGTAAATTTTACTGGAGCGACCTGGTATTTCAAAAGGGGGGGTTGGGGTACCGGTGCGGGGGCGGCCGCTCCCAAAATATTTTCGGCAGGGAGCGGCCGTTACAAAAAATTCACCCACGGGGTGTTGCAAGACTGAAAATTTGAAAAAATTCAAAAATTTCAGTCTTCAAAAATTTTGATCATTGTCGCACCTTATATACTCAGTTTGCGTTATCAGCGTATCGAGTACTTTCCTGTAGAGTAAACCTGTAAACCAGTGAAAACTACAGGTTTCACGTGTCTTGAATACTGGTCTAACTTGTACCCAATCCTACCAAGGTATGTCCGGTAAAAACTACCAACGATGTCCTGTAGAAATTACAAGACTTAACCTGCATTTTCTACAAAAGCTTTTGTATTTATCATCTACAAAAGTGAATCCTGTAGTTTCTACTGGAACGTTCCTAAGAGTGAGAGTAGAGTTAAAAATAACTGTTTTAAGACGCTTTAACTCCACTCAAGCTTGAGCTTTCCTCTTTTAACTCTTTCATGAAAAGGACCGAATTAATTTTAACTCTGCTCTGCCCTTTCTTGAAAACGCCCTGAGTTTAGTTGATCCAAGCAGTCTTGATTAGTGTTTTGCGGGGATACTTAAGAGACCCACTGACACAAAGGAAGTATATCGAATGTGATCTTCCTTCAATCTAATTAAAGTTTTGGATGTGGCTTATAAAGCTGAAAGAGAGAGCTCAGCTGTCAGGAACAATTACCATTCCACATGACTTTGAAATTTGAATCCAATGAATACTGTTCAAAGACCATAGTTTTGTTAAAGCACAGTAATATCGTTTCGTTGTGTTCTTGTTGAGGGCCTTTCGCACGTGAGTTACAAGGATTACAATAAGGTTATATGGGTCCTATTACAATGAACTGTTTAACTTCTTGAGGCTTGAGAGCTTTAGAAAGGTTTTCCCTCGCTAGAAGACACAACTTTGAATACTAGGCAGTTACAAAATACAACTTTTGGTTGAGTCTCTATGTAAAATTTTTCAGATAACGTCTTCGATTGGCCTAAACTCGAATCATAGAGCGCGAATATTGAATAGGTATCATTGTACCACGTGAACTCCGAAAGGTTGAAATTAGCCCAATATCTAGTCCCGCTGTCCGGGGAAGTGGCACAAGCGGTAGAGCGTTTCTAAACCAAAGTTCGGCGGTTCGATCCCCGTCCTGGGACACTTTTCTTCACATCTTTCAATCCTGATTTCAACCTTTCACACTAGCGCTGACTGACTCGAAAAAAATCATAGAAGAAATCGTTGTATGGGGACGTCGATCCACAGCAAGTTGTTGGTTACCACCTTTTTCGGTTACGTTTTAGTAACTTTTGTGAACAAAATATATAGGTCCCTCCAGTTAAATGTGACATTGCTCGTTAAATGTAACAGTTGGCAATCCTTATTCTGTAAGGTGTGCACATACCGAAGCAGATTCGTTTTCCAGTAAGCCCATATTTGATAAGCGTGCTTACATATATCAAAGTAGATACATAAAATCAAAAATGTGTAAGGTGTGCACAAAGCGAATAATCACCGATTTTATCAATCAAGCAATTCTTTATGAAGCATTTTCTCTCTAGAGCGAAACCAGAAATTAGTCTTCTCAATAAAACAATTCGCTCGAATAACTGCGCAGATTTTGAAATTTAGCATGGGGTGGGGTCCTAGGCATTTTGGCATGAAACAAAGGAATACAATTGTAAACCAAAAAATTTGGTCATATGTAAGCTTGACTTCAAAAACCGGCGATCTTAATGAAAACTTTTGGAAATGGCATAGAATTTGATTAGACGTTAAGATATTTGTCTTAAGTTCCTTAATCCTTAATCCTGCTGGACCAGACGCAAGTTTTAATATCATTTTTAGGATCATAATAAATCTGCTGGCCAAAATGAGCCAAATTTCAAACCCAGTTCTGAGAAATGTCCCTTCAAAGTTTGAAAATTCGTCGATTTTGAGCCGTACCAGGGACTAATGTCAAATTTGGGCTATTATAGCCAACTAATACGATAAGACATTGCGCTAATATTTTACACACGTAAACTAGGCACATTTTGGGACACATAGATCATGTTTCGGGTTAATTTCAGACAAATCAGGAAAATTTTAATTTTTCAATTTTTTCACCTCCAAATGCTGACGTAAAACCGAAAAAACAAATATTAAAAACATCAATACATCATGGAGCCTGGAGAGAAGATCACATAACTTCCATATCATTGGTACTCCCTCTGCATTTGTGTTGTGTGTGCATCTGTGAATGCGTGTGTATGTGTAAGCATGCACGTGCGTCATTTTTCGCGTGAGATTGTCATTACAACTGACAGCGCTACGACTAATGAAGAGTTTACGACTCATTAGCTGATGCCAAGGCGTAGTTCATTAGTGCTCACGCTGTTCACGTTGTTTCCCCAATTAGCTCTGAATTTGCTGTAAGCATGTGCTTCTTTGTTCAACGAAGGCATTTTTCTAAAACCGGAACTTATTGCTCTAAACCAATCAGCACCCTTTTGTTAGGAATGTTGAAACTGAGATACAATGCAGCACAAAGCAATCTTCGCTTTGATTGAGCGACTTGATAAAATAATATAGTATATATAATATATAATATAATATAGTATAATATATGCATAATAGCTTTAAGTTTAAACTCTAATCCGAATAAGGCGAACCAAGAGTGCATAATTGCACTATATATAAGAAGAAGAGTAAGCCACTAGAGGGCTCCTCTTCTTGGCATTGCGTAACGGTGCTCCGACCACAATACGCGAATGTTCCCCCGTTTGGTGGGGGGGGGGGGTCGACAAGGGGTATGCTTGTCGACCCCCCCCCACCAAACGGGGGAACATTCGCGTATTGTGGTCGGAGCACCGTTACGCAATGCCAAGAAGGGGAGCCCTCTAGTGGCTTACTCTTCTTCTAATATATAGTTCAATTATGCACTCTTGGCGAAACGTTTCGAATTTTGAAAACCCCTGCAGTTTGTAACACACCATTCTACGTTGACATTTTCCCTCTGTAAGCTGAACTAATAATTCTGTGATAATCCTTTTTCATGCCCTTTTGATGGTGTTTTTTAATTATTAAAATTTTGGATTAATTTCTGATGACAAGATAATACATTTCCATACATAGATAATACATTTCCATACATGAATTACATAAGGTATATAATATAAAATATTATGTATCCAAACTGAAACGAAATATCAGTTCAAAAACTATTAATGTTCAAGTTTTTTGTTCATTAATGTCTGCAACATTTTTCTATCACTGTATATTTCTGAACTGCTGACTCACTAAAGAGTGCATAATGTATTAAAGTATGACAGCTGATAGCTCTACTCGGCAATTGCTGACCCCCGTCCCACGAAGGTGTACCTAGTGATCCCTACAAGTCAGTACACACATTCCTGTTTATCTTTCTTTAGTTTCATTAGTTTCTTATAGTTTCTTTGTTCAGAACATTCAAAAGGTATTCAATAAACGACTGAAGCGGTCAGACGAAAAGCTATGTTACACCAGGAGTACATAATAACTAAGAGTGTGACGGTTGTCACACTCTTAGTTATTATGCACTCTTGGTTACACTAAACCAAGAGTACATAATACGTAAGAGTATGACAAGCGTCATACGCCATGTATTGTCAGCTCGCTACATCCTCTGCACGCTATCGGCTTTTCCCCCCATAAATCAGACACCTCGTATCAAGCAAACTCGAGCGCTATGCTTGCACGCTAAAGCTCGAAAACACAACTAGTTAGTTGGTTCAAATGCGTCTGTTGCGTGCAAACATAGCGGATGAATTTCTTTGTCAATTTATGGGGGGTCAGCCGATAGCTCACATCGGAGCGGATCATAGCGCATCGGAGCATAGCGCGCAGCTGATACTACATAGACGTTGAGTATGACGCTTGTCATACTCTTATGTATTAATATGTACTCTTGACTAAACTAAGCTCTGTCTTTCGATAAGACAAGTCAAGTGATGGTCTCAGAATTAAATTTGTAGCAGCCAGTGCGCAGAGTGCATTGTACACATACAAAAGTCTCACATGTAGGCTGGATATTTTCGAGCTTAGCGTTCAAGTGTTCTCGGGATGGTGGTTAACATGGGAGGTCAGTTTAGGGCTTCTTGTGCGGCTAATTCTTGCAGATTAAAGATTTACTATTAAGTTTAGGATTTCGCATGGAGCAATCTAATTACACAGTACCCGTGGATAAGCTGATTATACCGTTTATATTACATATATCAGCAGGAAGTTGCGCTTTAATTGGTTCTATTATTATCTTAGTGGTTATAATATTCTCCAAGCCTTTGCATACGAAAGATTTTGCACTCATTGCAGGACTTGCATGTAAGTGTATTAGCTGGTGTTGGTTTGTGTGCTTCCTTTTAGATTTAAACAAACTGTAAATGTACTCAGTTAGAAGGCTTTTAATTTAGTAAATCACTGAACTAATTTGTATTCTATATATAATACGTGGAAATTTGAAGTACTTAAAATCGCTTAGCACTTGCATACGTTCCATGAAGCGATTTGTCCTATTGTATAAACTCATGCTTGCAAGTAGAGCTTCTACTGAAACCCTTTTCAAATAGCTTTTTATTTTCAGTGGCAGATGGTTCGATTGGTCTGGCAAATTTGGGTGGCGGAGCTCAGAGGTTGAGGAGTGCTCTTAAGTTTGATCCCGGGATACAGCTGACGCCATTGGAGTGCATCAAGAATGGATTTATTCCTCTACAAGTGTTTGGGATGGAATGTTCAACGCTGATGACACTTTTCATAGCCCTGGACAGAACCCTTTCAGTCTTGGCATTTCAGAAATATCGAAGCTTAGGAAAGCACTATGTGCTAACCATCTTTTTCATCGTCTTTAGCATTTGTGTTGTAGCACAGGGAGCGTTTTTGTATACCCTGGTGCATTGGCCAGACGACAAGACCCTTGATTCAATTTGCTTCATTCCCTTAGTTTACAATGAGGGGTTTTTCGTTTTTGACAACACTCTAATGATCGTTAGCGGAGCGGTATCTACAACCTTGTATATTGTAACCATAGCTGCGTTGGCTTTAAAGTTTGGCTATGAGAAAAACAACAGCGGGCACTCTGCTTTGAGTGTACAAGAGCGACAGCGGCAGGTTAAGGTAACAAAAGCTGTGGGTCAGGTCGTTTTATGGACAACTGTTTTTGTTACCATTCCAGGAGTCATTAGAATTATTATGAAAACATCTTATCTTGAGAAGCACCCGGAGAGTTACCGCATTCTTACACCATACGTAATGTCACTCGTTCCGCTAAACTCAAGTATCAATTTAGCTATTTATGCGCTAAACTATAAGCTTTTTGCCAGAGCTGTTAAAAGCTTTTTTCTGCAGTTACTGCCAGGATCGAAACCGATAGTCAATCAGATCACGACGCCGGAGGCAAACACAACGGCCAGCCGACGAAATCACAAACATGTCTGCTTGTTCAATAAAGTGAACAATCCAGATCTGACATCAAATAAGTACTAATCTTTGAACGTGTCGGTTCCTTTGAAGTTTGTTTAAATTAGCTTATCTTAAGCATGCATGAAGATCCAAAGCTGCAATTTTCACGTAGTTGTGTGTAATGATGAGACGCAAAATGTAGCGCACTGGCTTTACTTGATTCAGCTCACAGCTTTCACTAGCCTGGATTAAACCCTCGAAAAGTGTTAAAACTACCCATTTTTGGTGTTTAAAGAGGAATAACTTTCGCAGACAGCATTTTTGGGCGATGACCCAATTATAACTTTTACTCAGCGTGATGAGAGCTTTCAAATGAGCCCAAGTTTGTAGCGATCGGAGCAACCTATATTTTTCGGGATATGGGCCCACTGGAACCACGTGCCGCCCCAAATCCAGTTAATTTATACATATTCGTGTTCTCCTGAAACCTTCAATTTGATACCAAACTAGAACTACTTCTCGCGTGTTATTTCTTTTCCTACCGTCTTTAAAACTTATAAAATTTGATTTTTAAAATTTTTTAAAATTTTTGAAATTTCTGATTTCTGAGCTTTCAGAAAATATATATACATTGTCATAGCTAACTTGAATAATAAACTCTCCACAAAATTCAGTCTTTTGGTCCAGTTTAAGTTTGCTAGACTATAGTATAAACCAAGAGCTGCGAAAAAAACGTTAGTTAAAGCGATAGTTCATTTTTGATATTACTGTGAAAGAAATTATGTTTAAAAACCTAGGATTGGTTTCAAAGCTGAAATAGACCGAAGGCTTCCTGTCCGAGCCCTGTAGATACCTCTTGATTAGTTGATTTGTGATGTTTATTTAACATAACTATTACGAATTGTACGTAGTCCTAATATATAATTGCCCTGTTCATCGTTTTCTAGTAAAGTGTTGTTGTGTCAATTAATCCTAGGACTGATTCCATTTCTTCACAGCTGTGTTAAGATGGTAGTTCCACTACCTGAATTTCCTTACGTATTTTTGGATAGATGAAGCAATCTTGACAAAACATTGGGTAAAAAGCAAGTGTGGTTGGCAAGCCATCTTTGCGCAAAATCTTGGTGTCAGAGATTGCACAATGGGCTAGCTACCATCGTGGCTTTGCGAATGAGCAAATAATAAAAAGTTTATTTAAGTTTTATATATTAAATTTTACTCTACCCCAAGAGCACAAAAACCGCTTTAAAGTGATGTATATATATCTTCTGTACGTGGTTTCTATCAAAAGTTACAGATGATTTTACATATGGCAGTTTTACGTTGATAATTTGCACAAGCAATGTAATGTAAGACCATTTTATATAAAAAATTAAATCCATTGGGTTTTAGAGGTTGTCATTGTTTTACTTATGTGTATTATTTAACGAAAACACTATGCAGTTGATTGAAAGCACAGCGAATTCCTAAAACCAAACCAAACAATGAAAGTTGCAAATATCTTGTTTTGGATTTTCTCGTCACTGCCTCAACCAAACTTGACTGAATTTTGCAGATATGTTTTATATCTATATATGCTTAGTACTTTTCTTTGTTTTTGGAAAAACGCAGTAGTATGCAAGATATAGAATTTACAATACTTTATAATAAGCTAAAAATCGAAAATGCACTTACTATGTACTATAAAAACGACCTGAGCTTATAAATTAATAAAGCTTGCACGCAAAATTTCCAACAAATTCATCGATTAACCGATGTCTCTGGAAAAATTTACATGGGGCTGCAAAAATTCTGGAAAATTGTACTTCTTCTAAAATCTGTTTTAAAAAAGTTTAGAAAAGCAATAATAACTTCATTGTATGCACTTAAAAGAGGAAATGTTATGTTGATAATGAAATGGTTTCTGAATTTTAAGTAAATTTCTGAATTAGTAATAATGGTTCAAAGTTCATGTCACCAAACCTTAAGGTGATGATGCTTTTGGGCACATATTGTTAGCATACCGCATAAATCATAATCATATCATATCATATCATATCATATCATAATGTGATGAAACTCTCCAAAATAAGTTATTTAGCATATTAACACACTTTGAACAATCCCGCATCAAAATTCGACATTTCCGTTCAGTTTATGCAAATTTCTGACAGTTGGACAACAGTTGACGTGTGTCAACCTGTCGGTAAAGAAGGTACTACATTTACAAGAAACTATACTACATCAACAACAAACAAATAGTTTTATTTCTGAAGAAAGCATGCAGAACAAACAAAATTTTTTACTGTGACATACATGTTCGCAAATCTATATATTAAGCATAGTTATTTGATACTTCAAAATTGACATTACACTAAGCATATGCATAAACGTGGTAGAGATAAAGGATTAGCTTCAGAAAATGGGTGGGGGAATGTCACTTGTCTGGACTCACCTTATACCCCTACCCCTCAAAATGTTTTCAAGATCGATATCTTTCAAAGACCTTTCAAAAGCAGCAAGATTGGCAGAATTAACAACTGACCATAGGAGGCTGTTCCAAGCTGTAATATTTCTGTTGGTAAAAAGGCTTTAGTAGCTTCTCCAGAGCACAAGGCTGGTAAGTTACGAGTGCTTCTAAGCGACGTTTATATGTAAACTGCTGTAACCCTGTGATGCATTTAGTAAATTTCCGCTGCACTCCTTCGACGACATCAATGTATTTTAGATAATTAGGAGACCATACTGACGAGTTATATTCAACAATTAGGTCGGACATACGTGGTAAACATTTTCGTAAGAAACAATCTGTCTCTCGTTTCAAAGCTCTTATAGCCGCAACTTTATTCATGTCAGAAGCCAGAGTAACCCCTAAGTCAACAATACTGCTTGTTACTGTTACCAATTTACCATCCATGCTATAGGAGGTTTGGTCCGATTCTGCAACTGAACCATAAACAAATACCACACACTTTGACAGTGACAGATTTAACTGCCATAAATTAGCCCAGTTACCAGTTCGGTCCAAATGTTCCTGTAGCCCCTGAGAGACAGCTTCAGAAGTATCTATGAAAAGCTTTGCGTCATCTGCATAAAGACATAATTTCGAATTTATTACATTATCAGCAATATTATAAATATATTAAAAATAGAAGTGGACCTAGTACCGTGGGGGTAGAGCTGTCCTCGATTCAATAAAAAGGGGGCTGGGCCACTAATTTGGGGGCCAGCCCCGGGGGCCCGGCCCCCGACCGGCCCCCGGGGCCGTCCGAGCGGACGGCCCCCAGCCCTAGACAGACGTATTTTCTCAGGTCAAACGTTGCAGACATAGCTATGAACCGTTGCAGACATTACTATCCTGTTTTGCTGTTCATTTATACCTCCTATCCTACCCCTACCTCCTATCCTACCTCTAGGCAAACTTATAATTTCCGACAAAAATTAAGAAGTGCAAATAAACAACTCGGTTTCTGTTTAACAATTCCAACAGATAAAACAACAACAACAACGTTTTTAAGACTAGTATTTTATCCAGCCTCTTTTCATGTTAGTATTCTGACTCGTCTTCTCCGTCGTCAATCGGCTACAGAAACGCTACAAATAGACTACCCACCAACAACAAGAAAGGTTGAAATTAGACTGAGACCAGCTTTGTTCAATGTGCATATCCTTTTTAAGCGTTGTGGGAAAGCGCAACAAGACGTGCGGACACATCAAACATACACACTAGTGGACTTAGCTGCCAGTTACACATATGCATCAACTGCATATGGATCGATTCAAATGTCTACATGCACATAGACTAAAGTGGCAAGTTGCAGGCTGGGGGCCGGTGCGGGGGCCGGCCCCCAGAATTGGGGGCTGGGTCGTAGGCTCGCCCACAATTTTGAGAAGCGGGCTGGGCCGCTTGGGGGCCGGCCCCCTGGGGGCCGGCCCCACTTCCAGCCCCCGAACAGCTCTACGTGGGGGACACCGCTGACAGCTGCACAAGACAGAGTCAGAATACACACTTTAACGGTCTGAGTTCTGTCAATGAGATGTTTAATCCACTCATAAATTAGACCTCCAATTCCTAATTTTTATAACTTTAATAACAGCTTTCAATTGCTCACCGTGTCAAATGCTTTGGCAAAATCTAGATATCCACAATGCGTGGGTTTCCTACAATTTTTGGCTTGGGCCCAGCCATGTAACGTTTCGATTAGGTTTGTTAACGTTGAATATTTGCTTCGAAACCCATGTTGACACCTATTTATGCGATTATGTTTATCCATGAAATACACAATAAATTCCTTAACAGTTTACTCTAGAACTTTACAACAAGCAGAGATGAGACTAATTGGCCTATAATTTTCTGGGAAAGACGGAGATTCCTTTGGTTTAAGCACAGGAACTACTAACTCGTCTTTCCATGCTGAGGGCAATTATCGGAGTAGAGAGAAATTTGGAAAATAAGCTGTAGAGGTTCAGACAGTGCAGCTAACATTTTTCAGTAAAAGGGGGGGTATGTTATCGGCACCCGTAGAAAGCTTAGCAGGAGTTAGCAGGAGCCTTTGATAAAAAGTACTGTACTTTTTCTTTAGTTATACGCAAATTACCAATTGACGAATTAGTTCTGGATTCAAATTGTGGAAGATTTCCATTGTCTACTGTGTAAACACTAGAAAGTTGTCGGTTAGAGTTCAGTTTTAGCTTAGTTTGTCACTTAGAGCTTCAGAGATCTGGCTAACCAATGTTGGGATGTTACCTTTTGAAGAAAGTTACGCTTAACATAGGAAAAACGCCTTTAGATTGTTTTACGCAAAATTTGTTCTTCAAATTTATGTTTCTCAAGACGAAGCATACGCCGAATATTAGTATCCAAGTTTTTAAAAGCAAGAAAATCATTATTGGAGTTAGTTCTTTTGTATTTTTTCCAAAGCTTTCGTTTTTGTAAAATTTTTGCTTTTATAAATGTGAAAGGTTGAAATCAGGATCTGAAAGATGTGAAGAAAAGTGTCCAGGGCGGGGATCGAACCGCCGAGCTTTGGTTTAAGAAGTAGAACGCTCTACCACTGCGCCACATCCCCGGACGCTGAGATTGATTTATTGCACTGATTTTCAACCTTTCGAAGTTGCTGATATTTAACACACTCCCCTTGCCAATTGAAATTCGGCCTCGAATTTCCAGGAATTGCAGGTCGGGTCCTCAATCAAGCACCGTTTGTGGTCTAAGGGCGGCTCCCCGGCTGCCTCCTAACCCGAGGCCATATCATATACTTCATTCTTCTTCAAAGCCGGGAGCCTTTACAAATCAAAGAACCATACAACCATATACAATAACCCTTAGCACCACGAGGACCACAATATACCAAACCATCTATCTTGACCTGCAATTCCACCATTCCCAGGCATCACAAACGACTTCATCTCCTCAGAGCGGTAAGGCCACGGTACGGTCGCCAAATGTGAAAGGTTGAAATCAGGATCTGAAAGATGTGAAGAAAAGTGTCCAGGGCGGGGATCGAACCGCCGAGCTTTAGAGCCCTTAGTTTGTCCTTAGTTTTAGAACGCTCTACCACTGCGCCACATCCCCGGACGCTGAGATTGATTTATTGCACGGATTTTCAACCTTTCGAAGTTGCTGATATTTAACTTAGAGACTTAGGCACATTCCTATGCTAGAAGGTAGTTTTAGTTTTTGGTACATATTTATCTATAGCAATCTCCAAAATATTTGAAAAAGTTTCGCATATGACTTCAACATTGAAGTTACTGATTCAAGAAGACCTATTCAGTCGATGGAAAACAAAAAGTTTCCATTCCAACCCAATCAGCCTTCTTAAAGTTTGACTTATATGGAACAGAAACATAAATGTTTTGGACATCGGGTAATGAAAATTGAAAATTAATTTTCGCATGATCACTGGTTGAAAAAAGTTCATGTACTTGAACATTTCCCAGATAAACGTCGCTGCAAAGCACCAGGAATAGTATATTATTTCATCGAGTGCGTTACGTAACTAAGGGCCTATTACTTTAAAGATTAAAATGGTCGGATTAAACGGATGAAAAATCAACCGGATTAAAATTTAAATGGCGATTTCCTTAATGCTGGATTATCCGACCATTTTTAATCCGCGGATTAAACGAGTTAGTTTTAATCCATTTAATCCGCCATTAAAGACACAGCGATTAAAATTTTAATCCGCCAAATTTTAATCCGTTTAATCCGCATGGCTGCACGAGGATTCAAAACTAGTTGAAAATGAAGGAGACGGGCTAAATGGATTCAAATTAATCTTTAAAGAAACAGCTAATAAGAAGGTCGGATTAAAATTAACTCTTCCATTTTTTAATCCGAAGTTTGAATAAAGAAACAGGACTAGATTAAAATTTTAATCCTAGGTGCATTAAAGAAATAGAATTAAATTTAATCCGCTTAACTCGTTTAACTCGCTGGATTAAATTTCAATCCGTTTAGTCCGAGGTGCTATTTCTTTGATGCGGATTAATTTTAATCCAATCCGTTTAATCTTTGAAGAAATAGGGCCTAAGTTTGTTAGCCCACAGGAGCTGATACACTGCAGTAAGTCATTAGCTAGCCACACGACTTGCCCAATCAAAGGTGTTAGGAAAATTTAAATCACCAAATAAAATACAATCCCAGGCAACAAGAAGCAAATCATTAATATCAGTTAACAAGAGCTAATTATCATTCTCTGCTGCTATCATTGACAGCTAAACGACTCCAATTGTTAACTTTAGTTTTATGTAAATATATATCCATTATCAGAATTTCAATAAAACCGTAAGATTCACTTTTCACTAACTTTACATTTAGAGTATCCCCTACATATATAAGAGCGCCTCCATGAATGCCAGCTTTACGATCTCCGCGCCACACATATTATAAACGCATATTTTAAAGCATTAATAGCTTGTTTTTCTTATAACTTGCCCCTCCCTTTAAATGCATCTACACTAATTCTTTCCTTTCCTTAAGACTAAGGTCAAGTACCCAGAGGTAACAATAGTGTGGCGAAGTGTCTCACAAATAGTGTGGCGAAGTGTCTCACAATCACACAGTATACCCTATAACCTATATAAAGGATTCATCACATGCTGAGGGGTGGAGGACAACCACGTTTCCGTAATGCAAACAATGTCGGGTCTTTGTAAACCAATTTCTGCCCTTAAATCTTCCATTTTGTTTGACAAACATTGCGAATTAAAATACAATATACTAAACATTTTGGGGTATGACAGACCCGTTTTTCTGCAGTGAGTTTCAACATAGCCAGACAACTTTAGTTTGGGTTGTGATTAGGTTTATTTTTACGGATCTGACCTTGACTTATGATGACATTTCCATGATTAGCTCTACGGTGTTTCAATTCATCTCTCAATATACGATCCGCCTCCCGTTGAGCGTAGGTGAGGTCCGGGCGGCACCAGGCGGCCGATCGTCGCCCACCGCAGGGGAGGGCTGGAAATGTTGTCCTCGCTCCATGGTTCCGCAAGCCCACCTTAAGAATGCGGGGCGACCATCGCGCCCACCTGGGCCGTCCCGGAAAACACACTCAACGGCAGTCGGATTTATATCCAGTGCTTCAGCAAACAAACGAACCGTTACCACGTTGTGGCAGTCCAATAATAACAAGGTTCAACGAATAGGCTTCGTCTAAGTCCTTTACAGCGGCAGTAATCATAGTAGTAACTGACACGTTCAATGGCACTGAGGTTTGCATCAACCGATGGAAGGGTAGGGGTGGCAAGAAGGTTAGCGATAGAGTTTGATTTTCAGCTTTCGCATGACCTAACTGGATCATGACAGCGGCCAGGTTTTCTTCCGTCACCGCGAGTTTACGATCGGTTTTCGGCTGCTTCGCATCTTGCTCGGCCAGGCGATTCTCAAATTCGCACAATTTCGACACCAAATTGTAGACTCCTGTTCCACGGTGTCTAGTTCCTGCTAAATACAGCACCTAACATTTTCTGTCCCAGTTACTTTATTTCGCACTTCCACAGCAATTCCAGTACAAGGACTAACTCAGGTGGCTAGATACCCGAATTTATAAACAGCCAGTTGACAATCTTACAAGGTTTTTTGGAAGTCTGGAGATCTAAATTTGGACTCAAATTTGGTATAAGTTAGGCCACGAAAAGTTGTCTAAGAGGTTAACCTGTTGAAGTTAAAGATTGCTTTGACTAATAGATTTAAAGTGACGCAAACCCAAAAACCCAAAGTAGTGGACATAGCTACACTTAAAATACCATTAGATGGCCTCTAGCTAGACAGAATAGCAGCTACCAAACTGCTGCACATATACATAAAATATTTATGCTGAAGTGATGTATTTTCAATGTAATATATATCTTATAATTAGTAATAATATATATATATATCTAGTAAAACAGCTTTAGTGAATTACGCCTTTACGCCTAAGTTTTATGAAAGTTTAATTTTTATATTATAATTTTTTCATAATATGTCGTTTGCAAACCTATGCCGAGCTTGACTGAAGAATCGATTTTTAGCCGATCCCCATTCCGCCAAAATTCCGCGACCCCCCCCAGATTTTTAGATTTTGCCCCCCCCCCAGATTTTTGGCCGATAAATGACACAAACAGGGCAAAAAATCGAAAATTTAGGGGTTTTAATTCAATTTTCGGTGACCCCCTCCCTCCGTCGGAACCATAGGTGTACTAGGCTACAGTTTGCTCCCTATCCATATTTGATTCCCCAGATAAATATAGAATAGTAATTAGGATACCAGGGTGGACGAACAGTAGGATTTCAGATTTGCTGGAGAATTTCAGCTTCATTAATGAACTTTGTGCCAAGTTTACAAATAGACCAAAATTGTAGACTGAAAAGCCGTCCGCTCATCTATATCAGGTCGTGACGAGAATAAAAGTTCAGGGTCAACTAACGTGGAGGATACGATCTCCAGAGATAAAATTTTTTAAAATCCGTCAATTTCCTTTTACTTCATAGCTAATATTAAATTTTGGAATGGTTGACGCTTAAATTCAATTTAATATTTACGGCTAATATTAGCTTTGAAATGTCGAATTTGTGTAATTTTTATTGGTTGGCTTGGTCATGAATTCGATATGATGTGTAAGGGGGTGGGGGTGGTTTACTTTGATTAAATTAAACGCTGTTTGTGTTTAGTTTGCTTTAAGGCTGAACCGGTCCAGGTCCAGCTCCAATCCAGACGTCAGCACATCGGTCACGGGGATGGATTGGTAGGGTCTCCTCTCCAGTACCCTCGCTTTGTGTCTTGGTTCTCCGCATAGGTGTCCGTCCGTGTACCTTGAGAAAATAGTTTCTCTGGAACTTTGGGTGGGGGGGGGTGGGGGTAAATCTTGGTAGGTTGGTGGATGCATTTTCAGCCATTGCTAATGCCTAAAAACATCCAACCATGACGTAATTTTAACATTAATTAGACACCGATTTTAAACTTGACTGCCAAGATGTTTCTAATTCCAAAATAAGGTCAATATTGAGTCACAAAGAATATGCATATATAAAACTGTTAAAAACGTGTATTTCTCGCAATAATGAACATTTTCAGCGACGAATTTGGACATTTTGGAAAAATTTTGCAAAATTTACCCCAGAAACACCCAATTTTTGGGCAATGTTTTGCGCCGTCGGTGCGACTTACCCCTCCCCCCCAGTTGGGGGGTCCCGGTCCGGGGGGGCCCAAAAAGGGGTGGTTTGGAAAATCGGAAAATCGGCTGGGGGGCCTACCCCCCCCCCCCCAAACCTCCACCAATTACACTCAAACGTCCCCCCAATTACACCAAATTTCGGATTTTGGTGGGGTCCCCCGCCCCCCCCGAGCCAAATTGGGACCTTCTATTCCCCCCCAACCCAAACAGGTGGTACACCTATGGTCGGAACCCCTCCCACCCAGAGTTTTGCCCCAGCCACACTTACGGTTTTAAACTTAATAACTTAACTTTATAACTTGATTTCCAACATTAAGTCCGAAATAAGGTCAATATTGAGTCAGAACAGTTATTCAACTAGTTAACTAGTTAAAACTAGGGGTGGCTGGGCAAAAAATCGGGGGATGTCGCCAAAACCCCATAAATTTTCCATTTTTTGCAACTTTCGGCCACAAATCTGGGGGGTAAATCTAAAAATCTGGGTCATTTTGGTGGGGGCAAATAACCATAGGTGTAAGGTGGGGGGGTTGGGGGGGGTAGCCCCCCCCAAGCCTTTTTTCAACCCTCCCCCAAAACTTTCTGGGGGGACGGTCCCCCCCCCCCCCCAACCGGGGGGGGGGGCAGTCGCGCCGAAGGCTCAAAAAATGGCCAAAATTTGGGTATTTTTAGGGTAAATTTTGAAAAAATTTCAAAAATGTCCGACTTTTTGGCTTAAACTGTTTATTATTACGAGAAATACACGTATTTAACTGTTTATGGATCTTATGACTCAATATTGACCTTACCCACCCCAAATCTCCGTTACACCTATGAAAATAACAC
>JASAND010021380.1:0-12225 GCA_030248195.1 Trissonchulus latispiculum | reverse complement strand
AACCCATTCCAGATTTTCTGCCGTTTAAGCTGAAATGATTAAATTTACCTTTGAGTGTAATATTTTGACAGCTGCTATTTCCGGAAAATTAATGCATTAACATCTCATCAAGCTAGTCCATGTAGAATACCAAATTCTAACATGGTACATAAACCGCAGTTCTGTCCTCTCGGTTTTTTGTAGAAAATGTTTATGACCGCATTTTTTGTTCTTTAATGTAAAGATAGATTTTAAAAATATTTAAAATCTATTTAAAATCTAAAACATTTTAGTCTATATATATTTAAGTTTTATAAAAAATTTTGTTAGAATGGGAACTTACGGCCAAATTCATTGCGACTGTTGTACACCAATACGGTTTAACAGGTAATTTTGTCGACTTTGAATATACAGATACTAATAATTGTCTGCTTATTTATCAAATTAGTTTCTGATTAGTTTCTTCCTAGCCCTGAACTCGGTGTTTAATTTTAGATTTTTTGCGTTATATTGTTTGCTTTGTTGAAATATTTAGCTATCTTAGGCAGATTGCAATCTTTAAATCTGTAGTTACCTAGGTAGCCTAGCTAGTTTTATATTTTCTTGCTGTTCGCTTGCCATTCTCCGTAAACGGAATTAATTTTGGCTTCTCTAAACTGCCACTGTAGTCTACATTAGTATACCTTGGTTCTTTATGTTCCGGTAACTAGAGTTTTGCAATAGTTTACGCCAGGTGTTTTAGGATACTCTGAACTTTTCATCTGAATTACAGTAAATTGATAGTATTTTAGCGAATTACTGCATTTGTTGTGTTTCAGATTTGCATGTATGGAAAGTCGTGTTACTGAAATTTGCTGCATCGGTGCTGGCTACGTGGGTGGCCCCACCTGCGTGGTTATTGCCCACAAATGCCCTCATATAAATGTCACTGTTGTGGACAAGTCTTCCGAGAGAATTGATCAGTGGAATTCGACTCCCTTCCCATTTTATGAGGTGAACATGTAAATAGTTTTACGTATTTGCTAATTGCTGAGTTTAGCTGTCGAAAATTTTTATTGAGGCTGATTTTTTATTAACCAACGACCAAAGAAAATCATGGGTTCTGGTGTTGAGTAAAGTCGGCGATGCTTTGCATTTTGCTTTGGATATCAGCGAAGTTATGGTACGCGGGAGTCCAACTTATTCGAAAAATAAGATAATTATTCGATCAGTGTGTAGTACGTATGTTTATATTGGCTGGCTATTGTCATATTAGCAACAAAATTGTTGATGCCGTTCCTCGCAGCTTTCTAGTTTCTCCTTTTGCGTAGTCTGTTTGTCTCCACGTTTTAGCCAAATCTTGATGCAATGGTCAAAACGTGTCGCAATGTAAACCTCTTCTTTTCCACGGACATCAAAGCGGCCGTTCAGAAGGCGCAGTTGATCTTCATATCAGTGAACACTCCCACAAAATCCTATGGTGTTGGTAAAGTGCGTTTCATTTGATTAGGTTTCTTTTTTCGTTTCATCAATTTTTGTAACTCAACGCATTCAAAATTTTGTATGTAACAAGGAAATGGTTTTTTACTGTGATCTATGTACTATGTTGTAGTGCTATTTCAGTTATGGTTGGATGATCTACCTTTAGTTGCCACGGGTTCTGTTATTTTAGGGGTCCCGACATTTCGCCCATGTTTTCCTATAGGCGTTTTCAAGCGTGTAGCGGTTAAAAGAGTTGTTGGTTTAAGAGGTGGTCTAAGAGGTAACTCGTCACATCAGTGTATTATTTATGTGTGCGGGTTAGAAATATTAATTTTTAAGTTATGCAAATTGGTTTATTTGTGTTTTAGGGAAGGGCTGCTGATCTCAAATACATCGAACTGGCAGCTCGAATGATTGCTGAAATGGCCAACGGTCCCAAGATTGTGGTGGAAAAAAGTACAGTCCCGGTGCGAGCCGCCGAAAGCATCGCTGCCGTTCTAATGACCAATCAGCGACCCGGAGTCAGCTTTCAAGTATGATCTGCCTTCCCCTTGTATTGTACTGTACTGTCCAGTGTACCACGAGTTTATATGAAACATTGTCACGTTTGTCATTATTGTCAACTGTGGTTCTGTTCAGTCATGCAGGCAGCTTTGACGTAGCGGAAGCAGTTAAAAATTTATCCGTGAATACTTGGGTTTTCCGCTGTACCTTTTTTTAGTGCTGAGTGTTTGTTTTAGGTGCTTTCAAATCCAGAATTCCTGGCGGAAGGAACCGCTGTGCGAGATCTGGTTAGCCCGGATCGAATCATGATCGGAGGAGAGCCGACTCCCGGAGCTCAGGAAGCCGTTCAACGACTGATCGAAATCTATGAAGTTTGGGTTCCTCGTGAACGTATCCTGACAATGAACACCTGGTCTGCCGAGCTGTCCAAATTGGTATAATGTTGCTGAAAATAGTTCAGTTATTTGTGGTTAGATTTGCGAAACGCTTTATTTTAAAGTTAACTTGCAAGATTTCGACGCACTTGTCCTGGTTGAATCTTTTGGTAATGCGAGTCCATAAAGCCCATTTGCTGCGGAATTGACAGACCTTTTAGGTTTCGGTTCTGCAACTGTACACGTTAAAGTTAGCACAATGTTAATAACCGTTACAGTTTCCAGGGTAAACTTCACGCCTTGTTTAAACGGTGAGTGGCAACAGAAACCAACTCCAGGACAGCAGTTTGCGTAAAATCAATTGTTATTGTTTTTAGCTTTTTAAACCGGATTTTGCTGTCTGTAGGTTGCCAACGCTTTTCTTGCTCAGCGAATTTCCAGCATTAATGCCGTGAGTGCCATCTGTGAGGCCACTGGTGCTGATGTCCGAGACGTGGCCTTGGCCGTTGGAACGGATTCCAGAATTGGACAGAAATTTCTGCAGCCCAGCGTTGGTAGGTTTAGATATAAACTAAGCTCTACTTAACGCTACAGGATCTGAACCCGATAACACAGCTTCGAATGCACAGTAACTTTAATCTTGACAATCGATTCCATTGCACCCGACCATATCAGATATTTGCTGGCAGTGGCTTTGAATATTTCTGATAATCACGAATACTGGGCTTTTCTTCTGTTAAATATTTACTGTATATATATATCATGTGGTATATATGTATGTATGTATGTATCTGAATAAGGAACTTTCTAAATTTTCAGAAGAAATGAGCTCAGTTTTAATCTCTCTACGCATGTAGACAACATTTAGCTTCTGTTAGATTGCTTTGTGTTGTTATTTTTGCTTTTTGCTCGCTTTATTTCAAGTTTTGTTTTAGGATTCGGAGGGAGCTGTTTCCAGAAGGACGTTCTCAATCTGGTTTACATGGCCGAGTGTCTTCGTTTGCCTCACGTTGCTGCCTACTGGGAACAGGTTTCTTTATCTTCACTTTTTGTTATTTAATGGTTCCTTGTTGATGCAAATATTATTACGGAGGACCTTTTCAAGAAGTAGACTTAAAAGGTAGAGTAGAGTTAAAATTAACGCGATCCTTTTCATTAAAGAGTTTAGACAGGGAAACACAAGCTTGAGTGGAGTTAAAACCAGTTAAAGTAGTAGTTATTTTTAACTATACTCTACTCTACCCTTTCCTGAAACAGCCTCAAGTGAAAAGATTTGTTGGGTGTGGGTAAAAACCAGCCCCAGCCCCAGCCCCAGCCCCAGCCCCAGCCTCGCACCAGCCTAAGAAAAACCAGCCCCTTCTCTCGCTGACCACTGTATACTTTAAACTAAGGACTTCACCACATAAACACGCATATGCGTGTAGACAGCATATAAGTGCATGCTCCGTCCGTATGCATTAATTGTGCATTATATACAGTCATATAAAATATACAGGTGTATTGGACATTATATTTATATGATTTTGTACAATCGGGGAGTTCAAGGGAATTTATTTCCATTCAAAGAAATTAAAGAATTGAAATTAAAGAGTTTTCAAGTTATATAATCTTTAAAAGTATACGTATATATCCGATCAAGCTTGAAAGAATTCTGAAATTATTCTGATGTAAAAGAAAATGTATATAAAGTTTAGAAATGTCAAAATTTAAAATAGGATCCCTTTATTATAAACCATTTTACTGGTTCCAGTTAATTCAAATTTTGAATTCACAATTAATATGCCAAACTAATGCTAACTTAAATATTTAATAAGTTAATTTTTAATTTCAAGAATTTTAAGTTTTATATAGTTACAAATTGATCAGAAATATCTTGCTTCTGTCTCTTAAATTTCTGTGTTTATTCGTTTAATCTCCGATTATGTCCAGTTTTCAGTTAGGAGTGAGGAATAGTAAAATTGAATTTGAAGATTCAATACATAACAGAATAAAATGACTGAGAGTTTTGAAGTTTAGCATTTTTAGCGAAGGTTCATAAAGCGTACAGACTAAAAAATTTAAGTGGCAGGAAATGAAATTGTATAAATATTTGTGTAAATATTAAAGTTTCCAAGGAAAATATTGAAATTTCAAAATTTTGATCTTGTTCATTTGAATGTTTTGAATTTTGATCAAAAGTATATACTCTGTAGGTATTATTAACGATTATATATAACTTCAAACTCTTTAATTTCAATACTTTAATTTCTTTGAATGGAAATAAATTCCCTTGAACTCCCCGATTGTACAAAATCATATAAATATAATGTCCAATACACCTATATATTTTATATGACTGTATATAATGCACAATTAACGCATACGGACGGAGCATGCACTTATATGCTGTCTACACGCATATGCGTATTTATGTGTTAAGTCCTTAGTTTAAAGTGTACAGTGGTCAGCGAGAGAAGGGGCTGGTTTTTCTTAGGCTGGTGCGAGGCTGGGGCTGGGGCTGGGGCTGGGGCTGGTTTTTACCCACACCCGATTTGTTAACGTCCTGTTGTCATTTTATTTTTTCTACTTTTTGTAGGTAATTTTGTTAAATGAGTGGCAGCGTCGAAGATTTGCAGATACAATTATTCAGACCTTATTCAATACCATAACTCATAAAGTCATCACCATTTACGGATTTGCCTTCAAAAAGGACACTGGAGATACAAGGTCTGATTTGTACTTATTTGTTTTGATTTGAATTACGCTATTCTGAACTTGATTGTTTGATTTTAATAATTTCAATATTACGCTATTCTGAACTTCTGATTGTTTGATTTTTAGACTTCTGTTAAAATAAATCATTGCATTCTTACTTTATCAAGAGTGTAAAATAGATAATGGTATAGGTATTGTAGGTGCCTTAACTTACACTCCTTCCACCTGAACTTAAGCAAATAAAATGACTCTACCGTTTTGGCGACTATTGATTGATTGATTGAACCATCGTTCATACGTGTCTGTTGATTTCGCAGTTGACAAGTTTTAGCCTAACTTTGTCTTCGAATTTATAGTGTTCAACACAGCTATGTAGTAGGCATGGGCACGGGTAGTCGGGTACCCGACGGGTACCCGATATCCAGTTAAAACCGGAAAAAACCTGATAAAACCGGATTAATCTGGATCAAGCAGAGAGAAATTTTTTGGCTTAGAAAATTTTTAACCACCGAAAATTTTTGGCTAAGAAATTTTGTAACCACCGAAAATTTTTTCAGTTTATTATAAAATTTACTATTAGTCCTGGTATTTTCAAACATTTTATAATTTTCTATTTTTAGATTTGTCCTTGAAATACTAAAGTTACCTTGCTCTGATAAATTTTTCTTTCTTTAAATTCCCGTTGGAGCAATATGCGGAGGTCGATGACTTTATTAAAACTTGAAATTCACAAGATACAAAAAACTGTTCCCATCAAAGCAGTGACTTTTGCCAAAAACCTGCGTTGTTCTCTAAACTGTAAGTAACAATACTAGGTACCATTAGATGGTGTCAATAGTGACTGATATGATCTTGAAAGCTTCGGGATTCTCTTTAATGCCACATGGTCAACGTTGAAAAACTGCCTTCACTAACTGCCAACGCTCATTAGGTTTCAATCTTTGACAACTTTAGCTGTTTCTAAACTGAATTCTGAGCTAAGAAAATGCTCCCAGATTGTTTGAACATTCATTTAACCAAATGTTAGCATACGAGCTTTTGGATGATTCTTTGGTATGCGCACGCTTTTTACTGACTGAGAAAGTTTAGCCAACTTGAGGGAGATGGTTACTTTGATTTTCTTTGGATACAGGGGAATCGTAATGACAATAAATGAATTAATGGAATATTTAATAAATATCTTGTAAACGTTTAATAAAAGTTCTCAAGGACTTGCATCTCTCACCAGTTTTACGTTTAGTAAAGTTACTCCAAAAGCAAAGGGAGAGAGAGAGGGAAAGGAAATTGGAAAGTAGCTATTGTTTTCAGGTAAAAACTTATAAAATTAATCTAAATGGAAAATGTAAACACTAATCTCAACAAATAAGTCAATTTATTGAGCGAGTTAGTTTAAAATTTTACATTTGTTGTCAGTAAAGTGTAGTATCCGATCAAAAAAAGTTTAGTTTTTATCCAAGACATTATATTACGTGGTTTCATTAAGAAATTACGTAGTAAAAGGAAACAAAAAACGACGTAAAACTTAGTACTTCGTGCAGGTTTTGCTTGTTTGCTGCCTTTTGAGCTGTTCCAATTTCCAGACACAAGCTGTTGAAGTTAGCTAAGTTTTGTCATGGGGATATAATAAATATGGGTCATGTTCATATAATAAAAATGTTTCTAAAATTTGTTAATATTTAAAGGTTAGAGGAAACGGACAGCGCAACGTGGTACGAAACTCAGAATATTGCTGTTCTGAACGAGGTTATAAAATAAAAGCCAATTTTGTCTGTATCAGCATCAGCTCCTGATACCGGTACAATTAATTAAAAGTCCTTACAATCCATTTTAAGTCTTTAAAACTCCTTTGAAATAACTTAGGAATAAAAATCTATCCAATCTAAACTCAATGTGAATAATGATCCCTGAAAAAAGTTAAATTTCAAAATGGCCAAATCAGAAAAATGGGTTAAAAATTTCTCGGGTACCCGAAAGTGCTCGGGTACCCGGGTACCCGGGTAGTGTCGCAATTACCCGACATAGGGCTTCGGGTAGTACCGGGTACCCGGGTCCAAATTTTTGGACCCGTGCCCATGCCTACTATGTAGTATATACCTTCCAATTTCGGTCGACCGCCCAATTTCTTTTTATCTTGAACTTTGTTCTTATTTTTTCCTGCAGAGAATCGGCCAGCATATACGTTTGTAAATACTTATTGGAGGAGAATGCCATTCTGAATATCTATGATCCAAAAGTGACCAAAGAAAGCATTTACGAGTATTGTATTTCTTTTTTTATGATTAACACTCAGTTATAGCTTCTACGGTTAAGATAGATTAACTTAATCTTGATTTCTTCGCTTTTAATAAAAGGAGTAAAAATTTATATAGTCATATATGTACGTATCCTTCACTTGCCTCACTTAATTAGTTTCTATTATTATGTAACTTTTAATTTCAGAGAGCTGAAAAATCCCTTCGTCTGTGATAACCCTGAGCTTGGTAAGGAACACCTTGCATTATTTTAAGGGTTCCGCTGGACGTTTGTCCGTTATTAATTGTAAAGCATAAAAGCTGATTGACAGGTGGATAGATTCTTGCTAGTTAAGCACAAGATTTGCTTTGTTTACAAAACTTGAGATTTTATTTGTGTATTATGGAAACGGTTTTGTCTTGTTTCAGTCCATGACCAAGTTACTGTATTTGACGATCCCTACAAGGCTGCTGTTCAGTCTCATGCTCTTGTGATTCTCACAGAATGGGATGAGTTTAAGGTTTGTGATGAGCTTTTATTTTAGTTGTTCAGCCTCCTCGTAAGAGAGTTTGTATCAAATAGGTTGCGCGGAATCATAGTATTATGATCGCACTTTAACGAGCGGGGGGGGTTGGAATGGGAGACTTGGAACCTTATGCGGTACCGATTTCTTCTTTTTCCTCGTATTCCTGGACCAGAATGAATTCAATATGGTTGGAGTAGACCAAAATTAGACCCATGAGTCGGGATGGCAGAGTAGTCTACGGCGCTGGGCAGAACGTCCAACCTTACGATCGGTGGTTCGATCCTCGGAGCCTATAAACCTTTCTCGACTCTACCCAATCCAGCTATTCATCGTTAATTCGTTAATAAATGGGCACCACCACAATGGGAAGGTAACAGGAGTCGTGTGGATGGGCCGGCGCCGGTTCCCTTCTACAGATGCTGTCATCATCTGAGGTGTTATTCCTGGCTCTGCGGCTGAGAATCCGGGGATGATGAAGCACCGGCACTCCAAGTCCTGTGGCAGGACGGAGATATCTCCAAGAATAAACCTTTACCTACCTTTTCCCCCACATTTCTTACGATAACTGTCAACTTATGTACTCTAGTATGATATCAGATGTAGCAGATACATTGTTCTTTTTAATGTCGTTTAGCTTTTAATGCAATACTGTACCACGAAAGAGCATGTTAAGCTTAAGAAGTGACAATGAGCTTCTAGTTGTTTTACTTATTGGATGCAATCCCCTAAAAACGGACAAATGCTGCTGAAAGAAAAAAGAACAAAGTCGTGGATAGAAAATTGGACCTTTAAGCAGTTTCACGTAGTGCTGGTGTTTGTTACTGGCTCAGTCCTTCTGCTAAAGTTCATTTGGTTGCTAGAAAGAAATCCAGTGGATTAAATTATTTTGTAATATGTTTCAGAACTTTGACTATCCTCGCCTGTATGCTCAGATGTGTAAGCCAGCCTTCATTTTTGATGGCCGACTGCTGTTAGACCACGACAAATTGAGAGACAGCGGATTTCAAGTTTATGCTTTAGGGAAAAAGCTGAGTCGACCGCACATGTATAGATCTCATGCTGGTGATCATTGACTCTGATTTTATTGATTCCTCCAGCTTTATCGATTTTTAATAACGGTGCAATGTTGTATAGCTGTACCAGCTAACAGTGTCATTGGTTTCTTAAAATCACTCACTGTATTATTTTCTATAATTTATTTTCACAGCTCTTCCTTCCTTCCTGTTTTTCTTATACTATGTTCTGGTGTTTCATGAATTATGCAGTCTATTATTTAATTTATTGTTTTATGTTTGACCATATTGTGCAGAACTGGCTGTTTTTGTCAGGATTTGTTTCAATATACTGTTGTTATTTGTTAGCCTAGCTTTTCAAAGAAGTCTAACTCGGCATTGGGTATCTTATGCTGTACCTAGTAAAGAGGCTAATGATGGTTTTTTGTAATAAAAATTTGAATTTTTCAGCGCGGTTTATAAGATCAGAACTATAGAAACATTTGCATAAATCGTTGACCTGTAAAAAAGTAATGTTCTACCTGTAAACCTCAAATGAAATGGCGTTCTAAATGTTGCTCTCACTGTTTTAAATGCTAATATTTGTTTGTAATCCCGACCCGACTATTAATTCAATAAAAACCTCGTTTTTGTGAAAATCACTAGAAAGTGATGTCATGAGACGCTCAGTCTAGATTAGGCTAGGGTCACCGGTATATTTACTTTTAAGAGTAATAGGAGAGAAAACAGTAACAGTGTAACACACACACACACACACACACACACACACACACACACACACACACACACACACACACACACACACACACACACACACACACACACACACACACACACACACACACACGCACGCACGCACACACACACACACAGAGACAGCTGATAAGTAGGCTAGAGTTCAGTTCAGAAATTTCTTTACAGAGTGGACAAAATAGGATGCGTGGCATATGTATCCCTGTATATGATGTTTACTAAATAGGAGCGAAGCAATACTCTCACTTCACGGCCCGAATACTCGAGCATAGACGAAGTTCTCATAACCAGCGCAAATGTTCCCTCTTTTACCGCGCCTTTCCACAACTGAGACAGGGTTTTCCCTAGGGTACAATTGGTTGTCTTTTCTAGAACGTAACTTTCACGCCCGGACAACTTGTATGATGGCATGAAAAATATATAGTTTAAAGTTTATTCCTGCTTCAATGCCGCTTCCCGGGTAGCTAGTTAGATCAGCCGCATCAAACGGGATCACTTTTTGTTTATTCGACGACAATTTTTAGTTCAGTTTCAACAAACATTCGTAAATACAATAGTATAACAACACTTGTAGACAGAGTTGGAAGTGAGTTTCTCTCGGGTTTTCTCTAATTTTTGACTACAATTTATACATTAGAATAAGGTTCCGGCTGAGATTTTAGTCAAAATAATTTCAGTTATTTCTTTCTGTCATTAGCATTTGCATATTTTCACGCCAAAGCCTTTGATGCTTCTGCATTGATTGTCAAACCGTTTATGAAAAAATCAGCTTAGATGTAGAACCTACAGAGTTTAGAAGAGCTGCTTCCAGTAAATTTCAATCTTGGAATTAATACATAGCTCGATGAGGATAGTGTACCTTAATTTTGGTTGTAGGAATAGTGTAATATGATATGATATGGTACATAATTATCTTATCCTAGTTTGGAGATGACACTATTATATGAAAACAAGACTCCTGCGGTAATCTCAACGCAACTGTAAGAAATAAACTAGAATGCACTGAACTCTTGCAAAATTGCTACAGCAATCTTACAAAATTGACACAAGAAAATATATACCTTTATCTTCAAATTTCAAAATTTAGTCTGAACTGAATACTAATTCTACTGGCTGATGAACCTGAGACGTTTGCTGTAGCTAGCCTAGCATGCTCAAAACTAGCGAAAACTAAGTTGAAAGCTAGTACAGACTGTAGGTAACTTTGAACAAGCAAAATCATTGTTTGAAGTCTTCTAATACTTTGCATTGAAGATGTGTAAATTTGCTCGACACCTGATATCAGGCAGTTAAGAATACGGAAACTTCCAATTTGAAGAAACTTCAGTGGTTCACGGGTCCGCGGGTACCACCCGCGGGTCATGAAATTGCGACCCACTTCCAACTCTGCCTGTAGGTTACGATGGCAGCTATGACACATGCCGACAAAATAGAAATACATACTCATATCAAGAGTACATAATAGATAAGAGTAAGAAACTCTTACGCTAGCATGTACAAATTATGTAAGGTATGCTCGGTTCATTAACTCGGGACCCCCCCCGAAACTTCCGGGGGGGGTCCCACTTTGCACTAACTACACGCTTTCATATAAACGTGTGTCTGCTCGCTGATTGGCCCGTTAGCCTTAAGGCTTATTGTAGGCAATTTATTAGTTATTTTAATTAATCAATTATAACTTTAATCAGGTTAATGCAATTAAAAAACTAATTTGACAACTTTGTAGCATTTTTTCTGCTCTTTCCAATGATATAAAAACTGTTGCATAATACAAAAATTCGAAGGAATGTAACGTGCAACAATTTTTACATCATTGAAAAGAGCAGAAAAAATGCTACAAAGTTGTCAAATTAGTTTTTTAATTGCATTAACCTGATTAAAGTTATAATTAATTAATTAAAATAACTAATAAATTGCCTACAATAAGCCTTAAGGCTAACGGGCCAATCAGCGAGCAGACACACGCTTATATGAAAGCGTGTAGTTAGTGCAAAGTGGGACCCCCCCCCCCCCGGAAGTTTCGGGGGGGGTCCCGAGTTAATGAACCGAGCATACCTTACATAATTTGTACATGCTAGCGTAAGAGTTTCTTACTCTTATCTATTATGTACTCTTGCTCATATAATAAATAGAATGAATACTTTAACAATCAACTAATTTCTTTATACTCATCATTCATCAATATATATATACATATATCAATATAGATATCAATAGAAAGAAAGAAAGAAAGAAAAAGTTTACTTCCGAAAGAACATTGACGACGGACAATCATCAGTCATAATAGAAATAAAAGTACAACATACATTGAAATAACGTATAAACTAAACAGCAGACAAAAGACGACAATCCAAAGTACACAAGAAACTAGGCAAGTATGAGTGTAGAAAAATTAACGGTCATGAATATAGTTATAAACACGTAAATACTTAGATAACAAAGGTTTACAATCTGCAATCCCTTTTTTAAAAGTTTCTACATCTGGGCTACCCACGACAGTACTAGGAAGTGCATTCCATTGTTAATCCTAAGCTAACTGTCTGGAACTTAACTCAGAATTAAAGGGCGGATCGACTGCAGGTAAACTGACCGAGCCTAACTCAGTGATTCTATTCTAAATCCTACCTACCTAGCTAAACTCTGCCAAATTACCAAACCAGGATGATCATTCCAAGAGCCAGGACTAACC